>JAJEJO010000223.1:746618-1009010 GCA_020662805.1 Glaucomys volans
CTTGACAATTCTCCAGGCAGCACTCTCCAAGTTCTGAGGCAGAGGGAGGGTTGAGTTCTAAAATCTGGATTCAAACCTGTCCCTCCAGGTTTACAAGTATCACTCTTGAACCTTTGAGATAATTGTAATGATAACACTTTTGATACATTTGAGGCAATTGCCAATTCATATACAGTTGTAAGAAAATCTCCAGAGATCCCAGATACATTCTATTCTCTTCCCATAGTAACACCTTGCATTAAAACTATGTATTTTCTTCTCTCTCTCTCTCTCTCTCTCTCTCTCTCTCTCTCTCTCTCTCTCTTTCTTTTTCAGCAATGGAGCTTGAACCCAGGGGTGCTCCATCACTGAGCTACATCCCCAGCACTCTATGTTTTGAGACATGGGCTTGCTAAATTGCTGATGCTAGCCCCAAACTGGCAATCCTCCTGCCTCAACCTTGGAGTAGCTGGGATTATAGGTGTGCACCACCACACCCTTAAAGTAACTGTTTTTCAAGGTATGTGATGCATCATCTTTTCTGATACAGTGCATTAATCTCATTTACATTTTAAATATTTAAGTAAGTGGGACTCCTTTTACTCTGTTAGGGTTTGAACTAGTAGTGCTGTTCTTTGCAGCAAACTTAAAAAATTGTCTATTCTCCCTTCTCTACTTCTTCTCTCATCTTCTCCCAGACCTTTACTTCACAAGAGCTGCAATTGTAGAGGTCACCCGTGACCTTGGCATGGTTAGATCCACCGGGCAATCCTCCATTAGCTAAGCAGCATTGATGGAGTTGACTGTTGCCTCTTCTTGGACTTGTCCCTGCCCCAGGCTTCATGAACTCTCCTAGTGTTCCTTCTATCTGGTGGCACTCCTGAAGATTCCTTTGCACCCAAATTCTGCAGCCAGGTGCTCAGTCCTTGCATTCTGCTCTTTTTGCTCAAAATTCTCATCCAGACTCATCACCTATGAACTGGGGATGCCCAAATCCTCCTCTTGAAATTTGGATGTGTGCACTCAACTGCCCACCTGAGGAATACTTCGTATCATCAGTTCCATACCAACAGAATCTCATTTCCTAACCTAATGCTAAAAGCAACAACATATTATCTAGAAGGACAACTACATTAAATAGTAATTACTTGACCCATTTGCTAATTGCTGCCCAAGAACTGCTAAAAGGTTTTTTTTCTACTTATATTTCTGGATCAATTTTTCTCTGTCTTTCATTCTTCTACTTTGAGTCCTGCAGGAATAATCTGAGTGGAGCGTGCTTTTCTAATACAGTGTAAAATATGTATTTTAAATGTGAATTTTGGTTTCACACAATTTCTAGTCATCTGTAGCTCTTGCTATTTTGAATTCAATTTTATTTTAAAATAGCTTAAAAGTCCAATTTATTAAGTTAGTTACTTTAAAAAAGTTAGTTACTTTTTCATCTTTGTGCTTATTCTTCTAAACTGAAGTCAGGAGAAAATTGTGTGTGTGTGTGTGTGTGTGTGTGTGTGTGTGTGTGTAACACACATTACTTCTGTGTCAGCACTCTAATTTGACCCTCTAAATTGGTGGCGAAGGGGCTGGGGTTGTGGATCAGTGGTAGAGTGCTTGCCTAGTAGGTGTGAGGCACTGGGTTTGATTCTCAGCACTGCATATAGAAGAATAAATAGAAGTACATCAACAATCAAAAATATGTACAAAAAATTAATAAAATAAAATAAATTGGTGGCTGAGATTGGTTAGTGTGAAAGTATTATTCTAAAAGCCCTCAAGTAAAACTGATCCAATCTGTTCTCACCTTGGGAACACTGCCCAGGACCCAGCAGGTCTGCCCAGCACCATGACCCACATGGTCAACCAGTTAACTAAGATTTCTAGGAATCATGACAAATCTTTTTCTTCTGAATGGAGCAACTTAAATATAATGAAGTGGGTTTAACCAGATGAAAGTGCTTCCTATGGCAGTAAAATAAATTTGTTAAATATTAGCAATTTCATTTGGTTTAACCTGATACCTAGAGAAAACTCAACATAAGGAACAATGAAACTTCTAACAGGCAGAACAACCCAGAAAAGGATGATTTTTTTTTTATGTGAAATATTTTAACTTTTATTAATATTCAACAGCTGATTGTGTTTTGTCTTTTTAAACACTTTTGATTTTTCTTCCCACATAGCAGAGGTTCAAAAATCACTTGCTGAAATTTTATTTAGTTATTTTATTTATATTGTCAAAGGAGTCTATCCTTCAATTTTTTAAGTATATTGATAAACAGGAAGAGTTGCTTGTTACCAGTTTTCTTAAAAGTCATGCTCTTGTAGCTTGATGTATAATAAAAAAAAATAAAGCATATGTGATTAGTACTTATTGCTTAACTATATAATGCACAGATGGTGTGACCCTATGTTGTGCACAACCAGAGAAACAATAGCTGTGCTCCATTTGTGTTCAATGGATCAAAATTAAATGAGTAAAAAATAATAATAATAATTACTCAAAAGTGTTTTTTCATGTGTTTAAATTTTTTATTTGAGGGGAAGAGAAATAATTATTATAATGTATCACTAGAAAAGGATGATTCTAAACAAAGAAAAACATAAACAAAACAAACAAAGAATGAGAAACACAGGGATCCTCGATCATTGAGAACATTTGAGGGTGTGTCCCACCATGAGTGGAGCTCTGTCGAGCTGAAAGCCGTCTCCATCTCTGAAAATCAGCCCAGGTCTCAGGAGCACAGAGCGGGAAGAGGAGGCCAGCTTTCCTTTGAACATCTCTCCAGATCGGCACATCAGGGACAATGGGTGTAAGACCTCTAGAGCAGGGAAACCTAAAGGTTTAAGATTGTTATCGTTTGGGAATGAGGTGTCCCCAAAAGCTTATGTGTGAGATAATGCAGGAAAGTTCAGAGGTGATGTGATGAGATGATGTCAGCTATAACCTACTTAGTGGACTAATCCATTGGATGGATTAATAATCCGAATGAATTAGTGGGCAGTAACTGAAGGCAGGTGGGATGTGACTGGAGCTAGTAGGTCCCTGGAGGTGCCTGGGATTATGGATCTTGTCCCTGACTCCTCTCTTCCACTGTTTCCCAACTCTCCTGAGCTCAGCACTTTTCTTCCACCATGGCCTTCTGCCATGACGTTCTGCTTTACCTTGGGCCCAAAGGAATGCAGCAAGCAGACCATGAACTGAGCCTCTGAAACCGTGAACCCACATTGAACTTTTTCTCCTCTAAATCGTTCTTGTCAGGTATCTTGATCACAATGAGGAAAAGCTAGCACACAGGCAGTGTAACTGTACTGGTAACATTGGTTGTTCTTTTTAGCTGAACATAGAGACAACACAAATTTCTAAAAACAGAGAAATTCATAATTAAGAGTGTGAGAAGCACTCATCTCACTGTATACACTTTGGTTACACACACAATTAAGATTGAATACTTCACATGCTGTTTTATAACCTGTGCTCTTTACCTATGTCATAACATAAACAATTTTTATAATTATGTCATGAATAGTTTTCCATGTGTTAAAACAGGCATTGAGAGTATATCATGCATAATATACTTGTACTATGAAAGTATATTATGTACACTTATACATAAAATATTAGTGGCTCCATTATAGCTATGCAATGAATAGAATACAACTTGATAGTTTGCCTATTGTGGGATATTTATACTATTTCCAATCTTTTTACCATGGATAAGAATGTCATAGTGGGTATAAGAATGTCATAGTGGCCATCTCTGTCCCTAGTTTTTGGAACCTCTTTTATTATATCTTTTATTATATCTTTTATATTATATCTTTTAAAAGCTCATGCTAATATTTCTCTTATCACACTTGTACAATTTTACATGGCTCTCAGACAAATAAGATGGCAAAATATGTGTTCAATTATCTTTGTCAATTTAGTAGATGAAAATGATGCATCATTTTTTAAGCAAAGTTAACTTTTATATTTGGTATCTATTTCTTTATTCTTAATGAATTTTCCCTCATGCATTTTTTATTTGGGACTTTGTTTTCCTGAAGATGCTACATATTCATCATCAGCCAGATGGTCCACACCTTGGCAGTATAAAGCAGAGCTGTGGAAGCTCCGTGGCTTCCGGGATGATTGCTGAGGATTGCTTCACTCCAGAGCATTCTCTGTAAGCTACTTCCAGCAGTCCTCAGTGGAACTCCTTGCACAAGCCAACCAGCCCAGCTAGTGAGCTGCCTGCTCTACTACTCTCCTCTGCCTACCTTGTTCTGGTTCCCAGTTGTCCAGGTCTACTGTCAGGACACAATACCAAGCGGCCACACTGCTGCCACTGGTGACCAGGGGTACTGAGTCTATAGAAGAATGGTCTTCAAATGGGTAGGAAAACTGGAGCCTATCCCATAACCTCTGCGATGCACATCTTTCAACGTAAGTTTTTTTTTTTGTCTTCTAGAAAAGGGAATGTGTTCTTTTCTATAATTTCACACCCTGATTCCCTGGATGAAGACCCTCTTTCTTTGTGCTCATGAATCTCATGAAGTCTCTCATGAATAGTCCTTCTGTCTTCTGGCCTCTTGCCTCAAACATGACAGCACAAATATAGGCCTCTTTCTGGCTTCACTCAGTTGATGCTTCTGCTCTTTCCTGTTACTAGGTACAGGGTGTTGCTGAGGACACAAATTCATTATTGGGATCTGCATGAAAGAGTAACTAGGGTGGGTACTGCAGACTTACTTACCAAATTAATAGCATTTGCACATAAGGAAGTCTTGGTCTGACCTAATTCAGGCCCCTTGTTGGGGAGTTGAGGAAAGGTCCATGACACTCCGGGATCAGGTTGCCCTAAATGTTCAGAAGAGGAATTTCCTATGCATTTCTTCTTGCCAGTTTCACTGATATTCTAGATAAGGGGGATTATAGGCAAATAGTTCAGCCACACTGCAATTATTCCTATAAACTCATTAAAGATAGTTTTCTAGATATTTATAATGAACATAGAAAAAGACATAGGTAGTTAATTCCATAGTGCTGCAAAGATCACTCTTCTTCCACAGTGTCAACTACTACTTGTATTGCAATAAAAACCCTTGTGTGGGCATGATACACTCAGAAAAATGAGTTTATTTCTGAGTTAAGTTCTGACTAATGGGATTGAACGGAAGTAAAGTGTGAAACCTCCAAGTTGGAACTTTACAGGCAAGGGAAGTCCTGTGCTCTCTCTGTCTTTCCGCTGGTTGGAAAGCAGATATGGTGGTGAGAAATGTGGAGCAAAAAACCCCAGAAAATCAGCAAGGCATGGGAAGCAGCAGGGGGAAGGAAACGGGTGCCTGATGACCTTGGGCAGTGTAGTCACACTGAGCTGTTCATGTGAGAAAGAAGTGGACTCCCTTTGTGCATAGGCCACTGTGAATTCAGATCGCTGACAGGCACCATTGCATGGGTGTAGCCAAATTAGGCACCTGGGAGTGGAATGTTGCAAGTTGTGTTTGTAACAATCCAGCTGGTTGGATTGATGTCACTGGCTTAGACAAAGCGCTTGGACAGTGGGTGGCAAAGACACAGATTCTGGTGGGTAGGAAGTGGTGACCCTTTTTATGCAGTGACAAAGTGTTTGATGGCCTTGTCACTGGCAGTATCTTGGGAGGTAGAACATGTGCCATGAGCAACATTAGTGGACATGATCAGAAAATTGGGAATGTTCTCAACAGAGCTGCATGAACTGAAGGTGACTTTTGACAGAGGACAGAAGACAGGAAATTAAAATGCTGAACTTCCCAGTTTAAATGATCAACCACTGCCTGCTAAGTTCTGAGGGTATCATGTTGCCCGGGAAGCCATGTGGAGAAGCATGTGACTGGGGACCCCAGCAGTGAGGTGAGTGGCAGAGGTCATTTGTGTCCAGCTGAACCTTAAAGGCTGGTGGACAAAGCTGGAGGCCGTAGAGGTCAATGGACAAGGATCTCTTTCTAGAGAGCTCTGCCAGGGCCACCAGATAGAGTCACCAAGGGGCTGATTCTACTTCTGGGACAGTGGATCTTCAGAAGAGTTGGTCTCTAGCAAGCACCTGCCGCTGCTCTTAGTCTGTCCCTGGGAGGGTTCGCTTGTTTGCCTTTTACTGAAGTGTCTCTTCCTAGTCCACCATGGTATGCTCACACTGACAGGTGGACTGAAAATCTTTCTTTTAGTTTTATATTTGCTGGACTGAGAGGAGCAAGGGTCTTGCAGAGAAGAGTGTGGGAGCAGGTTTCATGCAACGACATGAAGTAACCCTATGGGACACGGGGATAGTCTCTTGTGGGTAGAGGTGGAGGTATTCTTTATGTGAGAAGAAGGGTAGGCACAGATATTTGGATGGCCAGAGTCAACTAAACCCAAATTACAATGACCTTTGTTTTCTCTAAGATACAGAATACTATGGACTATGTTTAGCTGGGCACATGGCCTATCAGAATCTTGCTCTGCACATAACCATCCAAGGAAACGCGTGTGCATCTTCCAGGCCAGGTCCACCGATGAGGGCACGCACTTCGCTCACCCTTCTCCGCTCCCTTCCCTCCTGATTGGAGTTTTCTGGTTAACCATGTAGATTGTGAGGCCCCCTGTGAATGGCAGAGCCACAGACGGAGGAGCCAGCCACCCAGGAGCCTGAGGGTCCTTCCGGCTTGACAGCTTCTGCCCTGGGATGTGGCAGCAAGGGGTGCACAGGAGCCCCCTTGGGTGAGGAATTGACAGGGCAGTGGGGTGAGGTGAGAGGGCGGGTTCACATGCCCAGAGACGGCATCAGAAGCAGCCCTGTCCCCAGCTGTCTCTGTCACAGGAAGGACACACGTTGGCACCAGCCTCAGTGTCCTCAGTTTGTGTGATGAGGCTGAGGATCAACAATCTGGAAAATCCCTCCTCGCCCTCAAATCCTATCTTGACATTAACAAAGTAATATTAATTTTGCATTTTCATAATCTGCAATTCTACATTCTCGTCTTGGACTCCGTCTGCTTGCTGACCTCGGGAATGTGAGCCATTAAAACTTGGAATAAAAGCGCTTAGAAGTTAAGTTTGTTTTTTGGTTATGAAATAAAATTAAAGTGCCGGGAGTGTTTTGTCAGTTCAAATTAACCCTTGGACACAGGGAAGGCCTGATGTGGGGGGTGTGTGTGTGGGGGGGCGGCAAGCTGTCTTTTCACTCCACGCTGCGTTCACTTTCTCTCAAATTAGGAAAAAAGAGGAGTCCTGCTTTGAAATGGAATGAGATTTGCTTTTTCTAATTCAAAACAGTTTGGAAAATATTTTAAATTCTCATCCATTATTTTCTAAATAAACCACGGGTTCCTGGTGCCTTCATGCTCCAGATTTGCGAGCAACTCTCTTGACCTTGCCTCCGGCCATTTACCTAGAAGGAGAATCAGTCCCAGCAAAGATCCTGTGCCCCCGGTATTTCTGGATAAGTCACATCTGCCCTAGTCCAGTCTTGCAGCCTTAAGATCCCTTTTTGCCTGGCCTGGCAATGCCTTGCATGAAATCCCATAATCTTCCACACTTTTTGTCCCCAATCTTGAAGGGACGATTGATGGGCAATAGCTTCTTTTGCAGTGTCCTAACTTTGGGCAGACAACATTTAGTGTGACTTAAAAGACAGATTTCCTTCAAGTGTGTGAACTGAGGAAAATCAGATACTGTATACTACAAATGAGTTCCCACATTAGATAATGTCCTTCTCTGAGTTATAGCAGTTTACCCAAATACTTGGTATTTTTGTCACATTTTAACATGGTTGGAAACAATCTAGTAGAGCAATGTAGCCATTCATCTTATTTTCATTCCACAAGCAAAACCCTTTTTGAGCATCTAGTACACTGAAGTCATTGTACCGGCCCCGTGAACGCCAAGAAGACCAAACACAGTCTTTGTGCACACAGCTGAGGTTGCGAAGTCACTCTCCAGTGCCTGAGGATGAAGACCATGAGGGGAGGAGAGTGACAGGCTCCCAGCCAGAGGAACGGCAGGGTTTTACATTAGTCCTGCTTTCCGAAGGTCACCTGCAGGGTGTTCGCTGATGTCCTGAAGGTGGGAATTCTCAAAGTGTGGTCTCTGCATGTGGAGCTTCAGCATCACCTGGAAATGAGCTAAAGATGGAAAGTTTTGGACCCCTTGAGAGCAAGGGGTCTTTGCCTTGAGAGCGCACCTGAATGTGAAAAACTTTTCCTCCTCTAAGTTGTTCTTGTCTGGTGTTTTGGTCACAGTGATGAAAACCTAACTAACATAGAGGAACAATGTAGAACGTGGTGGAAGATGGAAGGGATGGGCAGAAGGTTTGAGAACAAGGAGCCCTTAATCCATTTCCTCACCCCTGACCCCCAAGACTCTGACATAGTTCTCTGGGGTAAGTTTTCAGCATTTTTTGGAGGTAGATGAAAGTGACATAAATTTGGCTGTAGCTCTTACACTGGCCTGGTCAGATGATCCTGTCAGTGCTGGCTGAGTGTGAAGTTGGGGTAGTGGAAGAGTGAAGAGTGTCACAGGCCTTCATGCTGCCCAGGGGACAGTCCTTTATCAGTCAGCCCTCAGAGGGCACCTTTAGCACATGCACAAAGCTGTGAGAGGTGTTTCTAGCAGAAAACTGTGTGTGTGTGTGTGTGTGTGTGTGTGAGAGAGAGAGAGAGAGAGAGAGAGAGAGAGAGAGAGACAGTGACAATTTGGTATAATTTTGGGGAGCTGGTAAAAACTATAGGAGGTGGGACATATTGAAGGAATGTGTCCTTGGGGGCTTGCCTTGGGACTTTATCTTGTCCCCAGCACCTTCCTCTTGCTCTCACAGCTCCCTGGTCACCCTGGGCATGGTGGGGTGTTTCCACTCTCCACTAAGCCCTCTCCACCTTGATATTCTGCCTTGTCTCAGGCCCAAAGCAATGGGGTCAGCTGACCATGAACTAAAATGTCCGAAACCATGAGCCAAAATAAACCTTTCCTCCTTTTAGTTGTTTCTCTCAGTGTTTTTTTTTTTTGTTTTGTTTTTAAGTAAAGAGGTGTCCTCCTTCATTCATTCACTGCATGACCAACTTAAAAGGCTTCTTTGCAAACATCCTCAGCCTGCCTGCCCTCTCTCCTCTTGTCTGAGGAAATCATTTCTGGGTTGGGCTCCATCATCAGCCTGGTCTTGCCAGCACTTGAGCTGCAGAATGATGCTGGAGAGAATCCCACCAGGATGCTGATGGAGTTCATTTGGGATGATGACCATGAGCTTCACTAGTCATTCAACGTAGCAGGAAGATTGAAGTATATCTCCCCAGTAAGTTTATTTTCCTGGTTTCCAAGAAAGTTATCAGACACTGGTCTCATCATAATAAGCCCTCCTGTGCCTTGAGAGCACACTTGGGTATGAAAAACTTTTCCTCCTTATACTTTCTCTTCCCTCTTCATACCCTCACCCTATCCCCCATACAACCAGGTCTCATAGCCATTAGGAAAACAGAAGTTCTTAAAGAAGCAGACCTTCATCTGCACCAACCAAGAGTCTATTCCTTCTACTCCTGTCTGGGCCTGGCCTCCCTGCTCTGCCCCTCCTTTGACAATTTCAGGAGGTCCCTGCTCTCCAAACACAAATCCCTTTGCCCCTCATCTTTCCAAGACCTTTGTTCTTGAAATCATCTTATTTCTCTACTAGACAGACAACTTCAGCCTGAATGTGGAGGTCTTTCTACCAACATGCAAACATGCTTCCAATGACCCACTTTAAAAATTAGCCTCTGTGCACACGTCCCTCCAGCTGCTACCAGCTTCTTTGTTTCTCTTCAGGACAAAGCCTCTCTAATGAGCTTCCTTTACCGACTGCACTTCCTTATTTCCATTAAACCTCTTTATTGAATTATGAAATCTTTTGAGCATACACAAAAAGATAATAATCTAATGAACACCCACCAAACCAGCTCTGTTTGATCTTAATATTTTTCAGTATTTGCTTCATATCTTATTGTTTATTTTAATGGAAAAACAGAATCATAGACTAAGTTGGTGGCCCCTGTTTTGCTCTCCCTTCTATCCTAAGAGATAAAATCCCTTAATTTAGTGTTTATCATTTGGGTGCTATTTTACTATGCATGTACCCATAAATTATATAGACATGATTGGTATTTTTGTTTCACAATGTCGTATAACTGCCAGTACATTACATGTCCCTTCTGCACCCTTGCCAGCTAGACAGTATGGAATGTACGTTTTAGACATTGCAAGAGTAGCTGAAATGGCTTCCCAAGTGTTGGAGTCAATTTAGGCCTCCAAAGTCCTCCTTGCCAATATTTAATAAGCATTGACATTGTCAGACTTTTCATTAGATTGACATGAAATGGTGCTCCATGTGTTAACTGAATTTCCAAGGTAGTAGGGAGGTTGCTTGGTGTTCTCATGCTCATTCGCCAGTGAGCTTCCTGGGCCTTTGCACATTTCCCCATTGCTTTGACTTTCCCAATGGGATGGCAGGAGTGTGAGAGTACATTCTGCCTACCCTCTTTTGTTATATGTATGCCCTGAAAATTCCCCTGAGCCATGGCTTGCTTTTAAGTCATATATCATTAAACGGAAGTTCTCAACTTTAATGTGGTTTTCTGTATTGATTGTTTTTTTCTCTTTATGGCTGGTCTTTGTATCTTATTTTAAGAACTGCTTCCCCACCCAGAGGTCATACAGATGGCTTTTATGTTTTCCTAAGTGTTTTACTGTTTTGTTTTCTTAAGTGTTTTAATATTTTGTCTCTCACTTTCCCTTTACTGTGCTTGAAGGTACTTCTGTGAATGACTTGAGGGAGATATCTAGCTTAATGCTGCACCTGGATGGTCAACTATCTAAGATCCACAGATGGAGTCCAATCTCTCCACTGTGGGTCACAAGCCACCTTTGTCACTGTCAAGATGGAGCCTATGTGTGTCTGTTCATGGACTGAGTTATGCTCTTCTCTTTGTCTATCCCTGGGACAATATCTCATTGTCTTAATTTCTATAGCTTTGTAAATAATACTGATATGACTTACACCAACCTTCTTTATCTTCCACAACAAACTCCTTAACCATTTGTGACATTTTGCTCTTGATTTGCTTATAAATTTCAGGATCTTCTCAAGCCTGCAAAAAGGTGGTTGAAGTTTTGATTGGGTCTGCATTATTTTAAAGGATGGATTTGGGGAGTCTTTGAGATATATACCAAATCATCTTATACATAAGTACAGAATACACCAATTTATTAGGCCATCTTTAGGTTATAAATTTAGTTTTATAAATTTGTCATGAAAGTCTTTCAGAACTTGCAGAACTCTTTATTCTAATGATTGATTGGTCTATTTTCCTAAGTGTTTTTATTAAAGATAATTGTATCACCTGCAATTAAAAAGTTCTTCCTTTTCAATCATTCCATTCTTCCAGTATTAAAGAGAAGTGTCCCTAAGAAGGATGCCTGTCTCAGTCTTCCCTTTCAATTGAATGCCTCCAAGTTTTCACTATTAAATATAAAGTTTTTTGTTGATGTTTTGGGTAAATAGTCTATTGGATTATGTGAATTACCTTCTATTAACTAGTCAGGTAAGAGTTTTTTAAATTATTTTTTAATTTTAATTTTTAATTTGTTCTATTTAGTTATACATGACAGTAGAATGCATTTATGCATTTTGATAAACAATACATAAATGGAGTATAACTTCTCATTTTTCTAATTGTACATATTGTAGGGTCACATCAGTCATGTAGTCATACATGTACATGAGGTAATAATGTCTGTTTCACTTTACTATCCTTCCTACCCCTGTACCCCTTCCCTTCCCTTCACTCCCCTCTACCTACTCTTTTCTTCCCTAGTGTCCCCCCATTATTGTGAATTCAGTCAGCTAAGAGGTTTTTTTTTAAAAATGAAACTTCATGGTCAATGTTAGCAAAGCATATTCTGTAGCTATTAAAATGATCATATGATTTTTATTTAATCTGTTCATGGCATGATTTATACCAGCATTTTTTCTATGATAAAACATTTTGAAATGTTTGAATTTGGTCTAAGATTTTTCTATTCACTGGAAAACATTTTGTAAAATAAGGAATAATTGTACCTGGAATATTTCTGAGAAAACCACCCACAACTGCTTTCCTGTTTTACCTGGTATTTACTATTCAATTTCTTTAGTGACTATACTTCTAAATGCCTTGCCATTCTTCTGTAGTTGTATAAAGTTACATTTTTCTAGGAACTTATATATATATTATTACAGAGGTTTTTCTGTTTTATTAATCTTTTAAAAAACAGCTGTTGTTTTGTGTTCTTCTTTCTATTGTATCTTTATAGTCTATTTCATGATATGTAATATTAACTGCATTGCTTTCTTTCATGCTGTTCTTTTCAACTTTTTGAGTTGAACATTCACCTTATTTACGTTCTTTCCTAATAAAAGTATTTAGGGTTGCATCATGTATGTTGTACATGGTGTATTTTCAATTGGTCAGAATGTTGGTAGAAATAGACAATAAAGGTCATTCTAATAAGGTCTCAGACAGAAATGAGGAATAAGTTATTGGAAACTGTAGGAAAGGCTAACCCTGTTATGAAGGGGCAACAACTTGACTGAATTGTGCCCATGTGCTAGTACTTCATGGAAGGTGGAATTTAAGGGAAATTAGCTAGGATTTTGGCAGAAGAAATTCATAAGCAAAGTGTTCAGACTGCAGCATGGCTTTGACTGCCTACAGTAAAACACAAGAAAAACAAAACAAAACAAAAAAATAAAGATGGAGTTTATAATCAAAAGCAAAGTAGAACTTGAAGATTAACATTCTTAGTCCGGCCAGGTTATAAAGCATAAAGGACATGTTTAGGAGAGAAGACCTGGATGAGGCCAAGAGAATATTCGGTAAGGAAATGAGTATGGCAATGAAGTCAGAAGCTATTTGTCAAGACCATGGGAGAAAGATTCCAAAGGCATTTTAGAGATTTTCAAAGCGGTCCCTCCTATCACAGACCGAGTGGCAGGGCCATGAGGACAAATGATTTTAAGGAGACCCAGCCTCTCTGTGGGACCTCAGGGCTGCCTCAAGTCTCAGTTACCTACATTCTAGCACAGTGCACCTCAGCTGCCCCAGCTGCAGCTCAAGTGGATCAGGTGTGGCTTGGGCTGCCCTTATGGATGGGACAAATAACAAACTTTGGCAGAGTTTCTGCAGTGCAACTCAGTAGGTACACAGAATGCTCAAGTGTGGAGGCCTTGGAGAACCAGGGCCCAGGCAGACCTACCACAGGGGCAGGATTGCTGTGATCCACTGGGGCAGTGCCCAGTGGAGCTTTTGGGCAAGGATGCCCAACACCCTAGACCAGCAGGGCCACAGCATGCAGTGCCAGGCTAGGAGAGCTGCAGGCACTGGTCTGCAACCCGGGAGAACTGCTGTATGTGTGATGTCCAGCTACCCTGTGGGGCAGGGCTGCAGGAGCCTCACAGGCCCAATCCCTACCTCATTGTTTGTCAAAGATTCTTCTCAAGCTCTGGATTTAACAGTGTGTACCTGCATGGGGACTTACTAGGGACTGTTATTCCTTTCCTCTTGCCTTTTTGTTCCTTTTGGAATGGGAATATTTGCCCATACCTGTCCTACCAGGGCATGTTGGGATCTGACAACTTCCTTGATTTCACAGGCTCACAGTGGGAGAGGGATCTGCCTCAGGATGAATCTTACCTTGAGTCTCACCCATACCTGATATAGATGAGGGGGAGGGGGTGGGGGTATGAAAAATGGTGGAATGAGACAGACATCACTACCCTATGTACACGTGTGATTACATGAATGGCGTGAATCTACATCATGCACAACCACAGAAATGAAAAGTTGTATCCCATTTGTGTACAATGAATTAAAATGCAGTCTGTAAAAATAAAAAAATTTAAAAAATGATATTTAGATGAGACTTTGGACTTAAAGTTGATGTTGGAACAAGTTCGTGGCTATTGGGATGGAAAGAATGCATTTAGCCCATGAGAAGGACTTGGATTTGGGGGCTGCAGGGGCAGAATGCTATGGTTTAAAAGTGCTCCCTTTAAATTTTATGTTGAAACGTAATCATCAATGAAACGGTAAAAAGAGCTGGGGCATTCAGAAGGTGATTAGTGTGTGAGGCTCTGTCCTCAAGGGTTGGATTAGGGACATTAAATAAGGACCAGAGAGATCTAGCTGGCCCTCATGCCCTTCCGTTTCGTCTACCATATGAGGTCAGTGTTCCCTCCAGAGGAACACTGGCTGCAATGAGGTGCCATGATGGAAGCACAGACCAAGCCCCCACCAGCCTCCAAGGCTGCTGGTGCCTGGATCGCAGACTCCCCAAACTCTAGAACCACCAGAAGTACATTTCTATTGTTTACATAATACTGAGTTTAAGTTTTTTTTGTCATGGTAGTGTGCAATGGCCTAAGACAGTTATCTACTGCTATTCTTTTGCTTTTTGATTGCATCCTTTGTTATTCTAAGTGTGTTTGAATTAAAGTCCAATGTTAATCAATATTTCTACTTGTCTCTGGAGTCTACTGTCTTCCCATCTCTCCCCCTTCTTATTGGTCTCTTCTTTTCTATCAAATGTCAACTCAAGTGCCACTTTTTCAGTGATGCCTCTCCGGAGTCACTGGACTAACCCAGATCCCACTGTTTGTCTGTAATTGCACTAATCAGGACTTATAATTACATAGGGGTCAGATCCATACTTAACGTCTACCTTCCCCAGTAACTCCAAAAAGGTTGGGGATGGCCTCTGTGTTGCTCTTCATTCTACTCAGTAGCAACTGCATTCTTACGCTCAAAACAGAACGGAAACGAAGAGGAATAAAGCACAACGGAACAGAGCTTCTCATGTTATGAAGTCTGGGGTGCGGTCATTCAGCGCCAAGATGGCGGTGCCACGGATTCACCAGTGATTCCTGCTCCTTTCACCTTATCATCCTTGGCTCATGGCCCACATCCTCAAGGTCACCTTGCAGTGCAAGACAGCTCATGGAATTTCGCTGATCACAATCAAGTTCCAGGAAGAAAGGCAGAAAAGATCATTCTTTCCTGTTAGTTGGAGCCTTCCAGAACACTCCACCCATCTTGCATGTCTTAGTCATAACGAAGTTCCATGGTCTCACCTGGCTGCAGGAAAGTTTGGTTCTTTGTTCTTGTTTGAAGGCCAGGTAGTTTGCAATTTAAATAAAATCAATGTTATGAAGGATGATGTGTGTGTGGTGATGGGATGCTGCTGTTTGGGGAATGACTATGATGACAGGGAGCCTGCAGGAGGCGTTGGCATTTGGATGAGACAAGCCGACATGCTGAATCAAGGAAGCAATAATGGGAATGAAAAGGAGCATCTGAAATGAGATTTGACGGAAGGGCTTTAGGATCCTTGATGGCCTCCTTCCTACTGATTTGCTTCAGAAGATATTTTGGTTTAATTTCATACATATCATTTTCATTGAATTCAAGGCCATTATGAGTTAATCTCCCTGGTAAATGATGAAATAAACCAAGTCAGAGTAATTTGTGCTTCTAAATATGAGGAGGGTGAACACTATTTGTGAAAATGCATTTCTAAAGGTACTTATTTCCTCTCAAAACTCTAGGTTCAAAGACAGGAATACAGAGGGCATTGATCAATAAGTGTCAAATATCTTTTTTAAAAAAGCATACCCATTCCTTGCTCGTAGGCACTTAAGATATACCCAAGTCTCAATGTCAGAAAATAACACTCAGCAAACCATAAGGAAGCTTTATCTTCATGCCACAAACCATCTGCATTTCCTGTAGATATTCCAAAAAATCTTTTAAACTTAGCATTTTTTCCTTTCCCTACACCATACTTATAAAAGACAACTTGGGCTGTTTTGAGGACACCAATTTTATCTTAAGGAAATTGGGTTGCTAGAAAAATATATCTAGAAATATAACCCAAAAGATAAGACAAAATATTTCCAGATTTCTAGACTACTTTGGTTTTCTGTATGTATAGCCCAAGTAAAATACAATGTCCTACTGAAATTTTAAGGATGGCTATATACTCTAAAAAAAGAAAGAAACCCAGCTATTGAAATATCCCCCATAACTGATGATGCGTGCCTCTCGTGGAATGTGTGCTCAGGGGCTTGTGTTCTTGAGCGGTTCATTGCTTTGGTCACAGGACTTAACTGGCTTCTCCCTTGAAAGTGGCATGAGGTAGGGGGGACATGGTCTCACTTGGGGAGTGAATTTATGAGAACTCACAGGTGAGAAGAACTCACCTGGAATGGTAAGGGCAGGTCATTCTGTATCAGCCGCCGTGTAACAACCAGCAACAGCAGAGCACATCCCTCTGCTTGGGAAGGGTGAGGCAGCCATGGGTAGAACAGGGTAGGAACCAGAGAAGGGAGCAGGATGGAGTCTCCAGTGAGGACTGGCAGTGTAAGGACCAGGAACCCATGCTTTGCAACATTCCCGTGTGTGCTCATTTTCATATGTGCCATGGCCACTTTCTTTCAGAGTCTGGACTGTTGCTCTAGAAATGGAAACAGTGCTTACCAGTAACCACCAACAGAGCGTGCTCTGCCCTGGAGGGACCCTGAAGCTCAAGAGAACCAACGCATTAGGGGCCGACAGTTCTCCCTATCATGAGATTCTTCATCTGTCAAAACTCTGGAGAACATCACAGCCTCACCTGTAGCCACAATCATGAGTCTTCCAGGTAATTTATAGTACATGAAAAAACCAGCTCTAGAAATCTGAGTCATCAAACTTCACTTTTTTTAACCAATGTCTACCTAAGAAAAAAATCATTGATGGGATAATTCAGACGATCGAGCTTTTTTTTTTTTTTTTATTCTTAAATGCCATGGATCTAAAAGAAGGAAACCAGGGATAAAAAGAGAAACTCATGGATGACAGTTGTAACACTTGCCTAGATCATTTTTAGGAAAATCCAGTTAAGAAGTAAATGAAAAGAGGTCACACTTTTTGGACTGAGTTTTTTTTTTTTTTTTTTTCAGACTTTCAATACTATCTTACCACATCTTAAACACCACCGGTTCCATGGTTTCCTTAAAGGGCACTCGTGGTCCACAGCAGCATCTTTGCCTGGTCCTGATGATGTTTTCTTCGGCCCCCCACCCTGTTCCTCAGCTCTGGGCTGGCAATCAAGCCTTATGGCCGAAATTCAAGCCCTAAGAGGGATGTAAAGACAAGACAAAATTGGCTAATTAGTTCAGGGACACAAGTGATGCTTCACATTTCAGAGTAGAGGTTGTGGTGAATCAGGAAATGGATGGCGTTTTTCAAGTCACATGAATCAGTGCCCCAGAAGTCATCATTTTCACCATGTGTCTCTTTGATCATCTCATTCATGGACCTCATGTGCCTGGCTCCCCTGAAGCAGATTAGGGAGGACTATATGTCTATTCTGAACAGGACTAGTTTCTGTTTTAAAATGACTACCCTTAGTTGTACAATGTGATGAGAAGCAGCTTAACGTGGTAGCTCTTCAGTGAGCAAGTCTTTTTCAAAGGAAAAAGAAATTTCATTTAGAAAAAGGAAATACCTGTGTATACTTTACAATAATTTTATAGACAGCCAGGTCAAGGGCAATCCTCAATTGACACTCATTTCATTTTAAATCAAGAATGCACTCTACATTATAATTTAATTTCTTTCCCTGCTTATTAGCAATTTGTAATTCATTATCACTAAAATACATATCTTTAATGGATGGCTCGGTACAGTCTGGAAACAGCAAAACTGAACCCCCCCACCCCCATACACAGAAGTGCTTAATTTGCCGAGTTAAATGGTAAGTTATAAGCCCTCTTTCCACTGGTTAGCTCTATATGCTAAGAAATTCTATTTCTTAAATTAAAGAATTAAAGTGTTGGCTGCCTTCAGCTGCAACCCTGAGAGGCAAGGAAGGGTTTGCCAAATACATTCGGCCCTAACTTTGGTCATCCTCCTCCTGCAAGCTCTGCAGCCGTCTGAGGGCACAGGGTTCAGCACAAAGCAGAGTCCTCCCCTGCCTCCAACAGGCAGCCAGGCAAGACCTTGGCCCGCGGCCAGGCAGGCCAGAGGCTCCTAGGCCTCTGTGCCACGTAGGCAAGACAGGCTGAATGTCCGTAATGGAGCGGGTCCCCCTCCACTGCCAACCTCAAGCACAGAGGGGAGAAGTGCTAAAGGGTGTTTTCATTCAAGTCCCAAAGCGGGCAGATGTCACAGCCAGGCTAGAAGCCCAGCTCGGGCAGGAATGCTTCCCAAGAGGCTGCCAGCGACCCACGCTTCCTCCCAGGCCTTGTAAAGGAAATCCGAGTGCGGCCTCCAGCACCCGGGGCAGCCCCATCACCGGCTGGAGAGACGGGCATTTGGAATGGAATGGGCTCAAGTGGAAGCCTTCAGAATTGTTTAACGTCTTTCATTAGAATAATAATGGGAAATAAACTGCTGGCAACTTTATTCCACGGTCTTCCTCTTGGATCAGCTGGGTCCTGTGTGAACCATGACACCCTCTAGCCACCCACCGCGCTTCGTTTCACAGATGAGCTCAATGGAACCGCACGGACGTACAGGACGGACGGACGGGACTCTTCCCAGTGTTTGCCTGACCCATCAACCACCTGGCATTGGCTCTGAAAGCGACTGTGTGAACGTGGCCCCTAGGGCCATCCTTATGTTCCTGCGGTTTGAGAGAGGACATTCCTAAGAGGGTTACCTAAGGCAGAGCACCTAACGCCATCCTGGGGCGTAGATGGGAGGAAAAAAAGTGCAGTCTGTCCCCCACCTGAGGGAAAGGGTTATAAGTGACATTCAGGGCTGGGAGCCCGCGTTTTACTGTCTCATCCGATAATTTAACAAGCTGACCCCTCTCATTAAAAGTCGCAGAATTGCAACAAAGTATCAAACCACAGAAGTCTTCAAAGGGACTTTGTTTTCCTGTTACGAACTTCTCGTCCGAGGGCTTAATCAGCAAGGCCCAACGTCTGGCAAAAGTGCAGAGGAATGTCCGCCCAGAGTTGGACTGGGTGACTTTCGACTACGTGGAGCTTCTCTACTAAGGCTCAGCGTGGCTACCTGGTGACCTCTCGATCTGCTTCCCTGGTCGGCAGATTGCTCGGTTCCCAGGTTTAATCCCTCTGAAAGCGGCCTGAGCTAGGTGGGAGCCTCACCCCCAATGGCTCCCTCAAGAACCCGCGGCGACTCTCCCAGCTTCTTCTGGGAGTTTCCTGCTCAGCACGCACGAAGATGTCACAGAAGAACAAAATCACAAACTCCGAGTCCGAGAGGACCGGCTGGCTCCCGCCCACCCTCTGCACCGATCTCGGCAAGGGACGCTCACGTACCTGGAGCCTCGACGGGTGGGGCGGGCGCGCCACGTCCCGGTCTTGGCCCGTCCGCCTCGGGCCCTTACGCTGCCCACCCTGCGATGCAGCCACGTCGGAGGGACGGGGCAGGGGGCGGGGAGCCACGCAGGGTCTCCGCGGGGCCGAAGACGGAGTCCTCGCAAAGTCAGCGCTCGGGAGAACTTACATTTGGGAAGCAGGAGTGAAACTCCTGGGGTGCCGCGGGGCCCGTTCCGCTCTCAGGGGTCTCACCCCGGGAAGGGGCGGGGCCGAGGGAGGGGCCCGGGAGGTCAGGCGCGGGGTGGGGCGCTCGGGTTTCACTCGGGCAGGGAGGGGGAGGAGGAGGCGCGGCGCGGGGGCGGGGCGGGGCGGGGGCGGGGCGAACGGCCCCGCGCTCCAGGCCCGCGCTCCCCGCCCGCGCTCCCCGCCCGCGCACCCTGCGCGGCTCTACTCGCCGGGAAGGCGGCGCCGGCGGCGGCTGCTCTCGCTGTGCCCGCTCCCGCGCGCTGCCCTCCCGCCGCGGGTGGGCTCCGCAGCCTCTGGCTGCCCGCGGTCCCTGCCCCGCGGCGGCCACAGCCTTCCACTTATTCTGCGCGGGAGCGCCCGGGCCAGTGCGGCGGGTCTCGGCGCGCTCCCTTCTCCCACCCGTAGCTACCCCTCGGAGCTGGCTCGGGCACCCCACTTTGCCCCCTCTTCGTCGTCTCTGCTGGGCGCGAACTTGCCCACCCGCAGGCCGATCCGCGCCGGAGAACTCTGTGCTCCTTGGGGTCGAGCGGGTCCCCAGCCTGGCGCACAACGAGTAGGGGGCGACTTTGGGGAAGTGGCAGGGAGCAGTGACTGCTGCTGCCTGGACTTCTCTCGCACGGTGCTGAAGAGGAGCCGCTCCGGGGCCCAGGGCGCTGGATGACTGGCACGAGGAGCGCGCCCCGCACCTGGTGAGCGAGCTCCCTGCCCGATCCCCGCGTGGCGGTGGACTGAGCCTCTGGCCGGGACTCGGGGACAGCAGCATTTGGCTCGTAGGTGGTGTAGATCACGGATAGGGTCGATCTGCAGGCACCTGGGCGGGGACAGCCTGGTAGCTGCGCGTACTGGAATAGGACCACCATCAGTGCGGGGGCGCCCACAGTTGAGCTAGTGCACGGCTCGAAGTTTGTGTTCTCGCCTTTGCGGAGGTCTGAGAGTGCAGAGGTAAGGAGCGGGAGTGAAGTGGTGGGCTAGCCTGCTGAGGGCGAGACTGGACCGCTGCTCTACACCTCCGAAAGGTGCGCAGTGGAGGTCTGCGCGCACCCGGCGCGCGACCGGGCTCGTATTGTCGGGAGCCCGGGGCCCCGTGGCCGCGGCTTCGCGGTCCCGGAGCTGCCACCTCGCAGCAGCCCAGCCGGCTTGTGCACGATTTCCTGATCTCGTTTCTTGGGCTTTGCGGCGCGCGCGTGAAACCGGGAGGCAGTGGGACTTGGGCGCAATTCCGCCAAGCTCTTTGGTTAACGAGGGTGACTAAGGCGGAGATGCAGAGGCCTGGAAAGCGCCTGCTAGGTGGGCTGCAACTAGGCGAGCCCCTTTCTGCTGGTATTTCTCCTGCTTCACGGATTTAACATACCCTGGCTCCTTGTCCCGGAGGGAAATGTTCCTCCTAAGATGTGAACTGAGACGGAGGAGTGATTCCCCAGGCACACCCCGTGGCGCTCGACGCCGGGCCTAGAGCGATCAAATCCTGATTACCCGGGCTTTGGCGGGAAGCTCGTTTCACCTCCTAGTCCCCTGGTCGCTTTGTACCTGGTTGCCGCTGCCCAGAGTTGGGATTTAACTTTGCTGCTCCTGCGGCGTCCTGGGGACCCCCGGCAGGGGGCGCTGAGAGCGAGCACTCAGAGAGGATGAGAGGATGGATGCTACAGGCAGTTGCTCCGTTCTGGGCGAGTGGGTGGGGGTTCTAGACAGAGATCAGAGTCAGGCAGCCCTTGCAGTAATTTCGTGGCGGAGGCAGAGGGTGGAAGGAGCTGGTCTTCTGACCACAGAGAGCTTTCTGCCTTGTTAGAAATGACAGGCGAACACAAGTTTTGTAACTCGAAAGGTCTCTTGCAGGGACAAATGCATTCATGCAAACTCTTGTTTGCACATCTCTCTTTCTCCTTGTGACTATTGTATTTATCCAGAAAGAAATATAAATTTCTATTTCTGAAGAACTTTTCTTATCTTTCTGAAGAACTTTTCTTAGTTTCCGAAGTAACTTTTCTTATCAGTGACTGTGCTTACCCCCAAAGAAACCAGGATTTCTCCCCACCCCACCCCACCCCCAGATTGCTTGCTTCACGTTGTTTGACTAAATGTAATTGGGCCACTTGAGTTTGTTTCTTGTAAAAACTTTTGAGATGGCAGTTCAGTCCCTGGTGCTGCTTGTGAACACACTGTATACTCAGGGTACTGTGGAATTGAGGAACTGGTACCTACTTTACATGGTTTTTAGCCAACATGTACTTTTTTTCGTAGGAGTAGATGGATGGTGCTAATTTTTTTTTTTTTTTTTTTTTTTTCCTTTTTCGAATTGTACTAGCTTATTTGGTGTTTTAATGACAAACAGCTGCAAGATCCCTGCTGCGAACAACCTTTGGTCTCCTGGGTGGGAAAGCTTGTCTCTGCCCAAAGGAAGTTTTTGAGCTATTCAGAATTTGGTAAAAATAAACCTGTGTTCCTCACTGCTGTTTTCAAATGATTTTTTCACCATGTCTGGAGCAGAGGAAATGGAGACCCAGTGCAGAGGCTATTAAAACTTGTTGATGATGAGACTAAAATGAATATAAGCACATTCTTGCAAGTGTTTGCATATGTTTTAGAGGGTTCCTGGGCCTTCTGAAGCTCTGTTCACAGATTTACTGTAAGAAATTTGGCTGTAGGGTCTCTTTTAGTGTCTTGCTGGGGGACAAACGTTAAAACCAACAAACCTTCCTCTCTCTCGTGTGCTCGTTACTCAAATTAGATGCCAACTCCACGGGGGACTGTCAGCCATTCCTGATGTCGGGAGAACTGCCTATCTGAACCATTGCATGGTTTTAATTAACGTGGGGACTGTTTATAAGGATTCCAAATATCCTTGTTTTTCTTTTCATGAAGTCATTGAAATGAGGCCTTGCCTCTGTTGCGTGGAGGAGGGGCGAATAGAACTTTGATGAATATCCAGCCAAAGATAAAAAGGCCTTTGGTTAGGTAAATAAGTGATCGAGAACTCCAGACTTCACAAAGGTCAGAAACTAATCCCAAGAAAGAGGTTTGCAGTACAAATCCTATGGTTAATTATTCTGTAATAAATTCCAGTCAAGTAATCCATTTTTGTAGTAGTATAGGCACAACTATTTGAGAAAAACCTTCCTACATCCTGCGTTAAATCCTCTATAATTCTTGTTTCTAAAATTATACCAATTTTTTAAAATTTTAAAATGTTTCTGAAATTGTTGCTATGGTTACCCAGACAAATTGCTTAGGATATAATTAAAATCCAAGGTGTCAAGTTTTTATGGTTAGTATTCAATAATGTTTAAAATGTAAATTACAGTGTCTCACAAATTGAGTTACAACAAAGTGCAAATGTCTAATAGGGAACCTTGAACATTTCTTCCCACCTGCATCTGTTTGCAAATTCATATTGAGAAAGTTAACTGTGTTCTTGAATCCTCAAATGAGCACTCTAAGTTGTGTGTGCTCTTCGAGTACTCTTGTTGACAAAATAGACATTTTCACATATGCTCCCAGCAAAGTTTCTAAATTAAGATGCAGAAGTCTGGTTGGAAATTCCTGGTTTTTATCACTCTGCTGCCCTGCAGAAATTATCTGTCATAGCTAGGGGGCAATCTGCTGTTTCTGATTCTTGCAGATTGGTAGCATCACGGCGATCAATTCAACAGGTGAGGACTAGCTATTTGGGAAGCAGTTTGATGCAGTAGCTGGTGGTATGTTTGGGAATTGTTATCACTTATCTCTTTGATGAATTTTTCAGATACTGGCTATCTAGAAACACAAAATTAATTTCCATTTGTGAAAAAAGAAGAAAAAAAATAAAGCAAGCTAGAATATACATAAACTTTTTACTTTCAGTGATTCAGAATTTAAAATGAACAGAAGAAAGCAAAGAAAAACTTTCTTCCAGAGAAGACACTGCTTTAGTGCCTGGTGTTGATACAGTCAGTCTTTGCATCAGAAATCTCCCAGAACTTAGGAACCTGGCTCTCCATTTCACAGGGCTGTTTTAAAGCCAGGCCCCCTGCAGAGACAAGTCACGTGTCACCAGGGGCAGGGTATTAGAGACTGTTAACAGTAAGCTCAGAAAAGCCAGAGCATTTTCCCAAAGGGTCCCTGTCATCTTCTCTTTTCTGTCTTTTTTTGTCCAAGAGTGCTGTTTGTTTGACAAGAGCAAACCCTATTTCCCTTTGCTAAGTTCTAAATCGTATTTCCATAGCATTAACTGTGCATTTGGAAAGCGTAAAATCACCCCCTTTTTACTCTTTTCCTCCACATGTACTAGAGTGTCTTCCTGATTACAATTGGAAGAAACATGTTGAATGAATAAATTTCTTAGAGGATACATTTCTTTTATTTTCGGCTGTGAACCCACTAATCTTTTATCTTCCTGTCTTTCATTCATTATTTGTCACTGTATTTCTGTGAATTTGTCTGACCTAGAGTTCATGCGGAATGATGAGGACACACACACTGGAACAATTCTATTTTATGTTGCAATTTTATGTATGTTTGAGAGTAAATCCCATTACTGCAATAGGTAATTCAATTACAGATATGTATGATAAATAACCAGAAGAGTGATGCTATCGCAGTCTTACTCTATTGGAGAAGTAATACTGCATTTGCTGAGATGTGAGATAAATAAGATATAGGCAAGTGACAATCAGGACCCAAGGACAACTTGCTCATGGGAAATAGAGCCACTTGCAGTCAGTGCAGAGGCACCCGGTGTTTGCAGTGATAATGTGATGTAACCAGGGAGAGAAAACAGAAAATCAAAAGAATAATTCTAAGAAGTTTCCTGTGATTTGTCTGCAGAATCATCAAATGGATAGCACTTAGCTGAAACTTGTTTTTCTGAATCGCAGGCTGGCACCAAATACAACTCTGAAGAAAGAACTTCCCTTGCTGTAGAACAGAACAAACCCAAACAAAATCCCAAAGGGAGATATGGGAGAGGGCTCCCAGAGCTGTTTGCTGCCCCAGGGGTGCAGCTCCCCAAACTTGCTATGGAGAAAGACCATATTAGAGACCAGAGACATTTGTGGTTGGGCCTCCTGTGACCACTCGAATTTTAGAAACACAGCTGGCTTCTGTCATTGCTTTTATAGGACCAAGATTTAAATTTGCTGTAAACCTTAACTGATTGTAGAGCTGAGAGTGTTGCTTGTAACTGGTGACATGAAACCAAACAAAACCGAAATTGTTCTGGATGTTAATCCTTTGTCCAGCAGATATTGTAATCCAGCCATTCAGGCTTGTTGACATTTAAATGCATACTAAATGAGGATTTGATTCTAAGATGTCATTTGAATCCTTGTCTGTTCTAGCTGTGTATTTGACTTTGCAAAGTTAGGGTTCTAGGAAAGATGGGTAGAAGAATTGCCAAAACCCAGGGTTTAATGGAGACCGTTCCTTGTTGGACAGGTCAGAGGGCAAAGCCTCCCTTTGGAACTAGAGGCCACTGCAGGAGATAGGTGCTGAGGGAATAGCTGCCTCCCGTGCTGGAGAGACGTCAGCAGTGGTAGATGGATTCGGGGCAGCTGGAAATGGGTGGTGTGGGAGGGGACAGTGACAGTGACATCATCATCCTTGTCTGACTCATGGAGTCCTGTGGCAGCTCCAGGGGGACCCTGCACAGAGTGCCTGGACCATCCGGATGGACTCTGAGGTGACCAAGAGCCAGGGCATGTCAGAATCTCACAAGTACGGTGGTTTGTAGCTCTTGGAGTATCTGCCCCTGAGTGGGTGGCAGGTGGGAGTGGGGAGGACTTCTCCACCAGTGGCAGGTGTTCGTCACCAGGGAGGCCTTGGGAAGGAGCAGAACATACCACTAGAGGCTGTGAAGTAGGGAGCTGGTGGGGGGAACCAGACCAGGTCTGTGGGTGAGGGTGTGGAGAGGGGACCAGTGAGCAAGCCTGGCAACCTGCCCGCGTGGACCGCAGCTGGTCTCCTTTCTGCCATTTACCCCCTGGTCCTTAGGCCTGGGCCCTGCAGGGGTGAGGAAGGGCATGTTGGGTAGGGGTGAGGATATGCCCCTGGGGCTGGGAGATGGGAAGAGTCGGTGTGACCACTTCACTGTGGCCCCTGTCCCTCGTCCTCCCACCTCCTGTCTAGCTGCCTGTTCTTGGTGATTTTCTCCTGCTCCAAGTGCTTTTCCTCCACTTTCCTGGGAGGTCGAGGTCTGTCTGAGGTCTTTGCTCCAGCGTCCTCTCTTAAGAAAGGAGTCTCCAAATGGCGTCATCTGAAAGCACACCCCTTTTTCTCTCATCCCCTGTTCTGGGTGCATGTGTACCACCCCATGTGTCATGTTTATTCTTCAAGTCTTTCACCAATGGAGAAGGTCAGCTTGGGGGACAGTTGAGACCATCGCTCATGGCTGTGTCTCCGCCAGCACCCGGGACAGTGGCTGGCCTGCACGAGGCCTTACTGGATGAGTGAATGCATGGCTGAGTGCCCTTCTGTACCTCTTATGTAGCATGGGCTTCAACAGAAGGCCCTTGGTACAGGACTGTGGTTTAAACAGACTTTGCTGCTGCTAACAGTGGATGATAAGCACTATTTATATTCTTCATATGGAGACAAATGTTCCAAATATCTGCAAATTAACTTATTAGCATAGTCTTGAAATACAAATGCGTTTGAAAGCTGGAGGTGGGGAGACCATGCACTTCACATGTCCTAATTGCACAATAAGTAGCTGCCTGTTAAATGCATTGATGACCTTGCCCAACTTGGAAATCAGCATAAAAGCACTTTATGTGTACAAAACATTCAAACATTGAGATTCAGGGATGTTGTTTACTTATTTAAAAATGCTCCCCACCCACCCACAGAAATTCCAGGGAACAAATTGTATCCTTGTTACATATTTTCACACATTACAGATTTTAGATATGCTAGAATATTTTAGAAAGGCGGCAGGCTTTCTTGTTCTTTTTCTGAGATCAGGACAGTAAGCCTCGTCCTTAGTTGCATCTGTAGATTTGACAAGCTCAGACGTGAATGGATAAGCATAACGTGGTGTGCACACACAGGAAGCTGCTGCTCAGCAGAAAAACGAGCAGGCTCTTGATATAGGTGGTGACACACGTGAACCTTAAAATATCATGCTAAGTGAAAGAAGCAAACTACAAAGGATCACATATTACAAATTCCCTTTGAAGAAAGGTCCAGAAAAGGCAAACCCAAGATGGACAACAAACAAGAAGTTGCCTTGGGCTGGTGGTGGGAGCTGGAAGTGATAGAGATGGACAGGCAGGATGTATTGGGGATGATGGGAATGTCCGAAGTTGGATTGTGGAGATGGTGGCATGCCTTCGTCAATGTGCTGAACATCGCTGAATTGTACACTTACCATTAGCACATGTTATGGTGTGTTATTTATACCTCTAAAGAGCTGGTAAAAAAGAAAAAAAAAAAGAAAAAAAAGACGATCTGGGACAGAATCTCTGAAGTTGGAATAAATTAAACCTCCAGTGGCCCAAACGCAAATCCTGCTGCACTTCCTGGGAATCCTGTTTCCATTGGCTTTGTAGAGCATCATGTCACAGCTGCTGGTCCTGAGAGGAGAGGGACCACTTCTCTGACATGATCGTGATCTCTGTCATGAGCAAGGCAAACTCAGGCTGTTTTCGGATGAGAACCCAGAACCACATTAAGCCAATCAATTAAACTAACCAGCTGCTGAGGTCACTCCTAGTTGGGCCGACCAGTGACGACTCCCCGTGGTTCCTTAGACGCTCTCCTTTCCTGAGGTTGCCATTGCTTTATAGGCACAGCTCAGGGGGATGCTCAGGGGGACATGTGGCAACCCCAGTCTCCTGGTCTCAACAGAGCTGCAAGACTGGGAGTCCCAGGGTGTGTCCGCTCGTTGATGAGGCTGTCCCCTTGGCGGGGTCAATTGCAGCCGCTGCCCTGCGCTCCTGTGGGCTTTGTGGGCACAGCCTTTGCTTCAGCGGGTGGGCAGGTCACTCTGACAGCCAGACCCAGTGCAGGGTGCAGGTCTTTGAATGCCCCCAGCTGAGTGTTAAAGGTGAGTGTGCTTTTTGTCCCTTTAGGGAAGTGTGACAGAATCACTTCTAGCTCTTTCCATTTGGCCGTCATGTTTTTGCAGTTGAAACGCAAAACCTGAAAGCCGGCTGTGGTGGAGTGCGGTGGCCTGGTGCCCCCGGCTCCGGGCTGTCATTGGGTGGTGGTGCTCCCCTCTCGTTTACTGCAACTTCCATCTGTTGAGTGCCCGAGAAGCCTCTCTGCCTCCTGCCACCGAGCTTGCTCAGCTCTCTGTGGGCATCTGGCTGTCCCCACACCCGTTGGCTTCCACTTGGTGACTTTTCGTGGGTGTGTGTCCTTTGGCACTGGCAGTTGGTCTCCAGAAACGCCCTGCGTGGCCTTTGGGGTCTGGCTCAGGCTGGCTGCTTGGCCTCGCTGGGGAGAGGTTATTTTGATCCTGCCCTGGGATGCTCCAGGCGGGCGTTTTCACCACGCCTGGTTCTTTGGTCCTTGTAGGGAGAAATTGAGATTGATGGAGGTTTGAATCCGAGTGCAGGAGTTTATTGACTTCTTACCAAAGTAATTTCTGACGGGCTCATTCTGGCTTTGCCTCTTGCCAGCAGCCCAGCCTCGAAGCACATTAAGAGTAATGTTTATGAAGTGACCGTGCTTCTCTATTACTGGGGCTCACTGATTGCTCACCTGTGTGAGTGGCAAGGCGTGATTTAGGAGGCTGCGTATGTTTCCTCCTGTTTATTAGATGGCAACAGAGCGGGGGCCTTTCCATCTTTGATTCCCCTTTGAATGGTTTCGGTTGGTCAGTAAGAGACTGTACTTCTTTCCTGGTTTGGGTTTATTTTCTCTCATTTCCAATGAGCTAATATGCTCCAGATTTCAAAGTTAACTCGCTATGCTTTCCAGTAAACAGATGGGCTGGTTCTGTGATTAGAGTGGTTTCCATGTTACCAGGACAGATGTTGAGTTTTGAAAGAGAGTGAGAGAGCGAGGCAGTTTCCCTGGTGTTCCGCTCCCCTCTGGGCAGGGCTGGAGCTGCACTGGTTTGGGTCGCTGAACTGCTGGTGGCTAAAGTCACAGCAGCATTCTCTGCGGGATTAGAGGAGGGCACGGTCCCAAGTGGACAGAGTGCTGCAGACCATTCCTGTTGATGAGTTTCACTTTTTTCTACCATTTAACTTTCTAGTAAACACCCCAATGTTTGCTCAAAGTATTGATTTTGGACACTCTAAGATGTTTAGGATCTAGCTTTATTCTGGGAGGTGACCCCTAGGGAAGGACCGTGGGGAAGGACCGTGGACATCTCTTTGCTTTGCAGCCTCAGAAGGTGTTTTCAGCCCCTGTGTTGATGGGCACCCCCCTTTCTACTGTCTTTGTCCTGAAGTTTAAAAATTGGAGTATATTTACCAATGTGTCTGTGAAAGAAAACACTTTAAAAGTTAGAGCCAAAAGGGCGTAATCCCAGTGACTTGGGAGGCTGAGACAGGAGGATTGGAAATTCAAAGCCAAACTCAGCAACTTAGCGAGGCCCTAACCTTGGTGAGATCCTGTCTCTAAATAAAACACAAAGAAAAGGGCTGGGGATGTGGCTCAGTGGTTAAGTGCCCCTGAGTTCCATCCTCAGTACCAAAAAAAAGAAAAAAAAAAAAAGTTAGAGCCAAGAGTTAAAGGTAGATATTTTATTTATATCTGTTAAACATTCCCAGGCTCTCAATATAAAAGAAAAATCATGTCCGACAGAGTAAGTGTGCAGTGCCCAGCTATTAATCTTTGTCTGCATCAAGGTAAGCAGATGTCTGAGTTGGAGAGGAGAATTCTGGATTGGTGTTTTTGATCCTTTCGACAGGGCTGTTCCCCAAATACCTTTTCTTGACTTTCCCTTGCTATCAGGGTGTTCTCTTTTCTTGCCTCCTTTTCAACACCTTCCTCTCGGAAGGTCCTCTGCTAATCCTGAAGTCTTTTAATTATTCTCCTTGGCCACCAGAAAGTTCCAACCCAGCTGTCCCCTCTGCCTCCACCCTGTGAAGGGGCATTTCCAGGTCTGTGCCCGTGTCTGACCCTGTCTGGCACCTGCAGTGTCAGGCTCCTTTGCTGGGTGTCCCATGCGGCTGTTGAATGGACAGGGAGCAGGGTCAACACGTTCTTCTGCTGGTGGTCCCGTTCCTGGACTGCAGAGAGGCCGGACCTCCTCTGGATCGGTTGTGAGCCTGGCAGCCATATAGGTATTGTGGGACTGGTGCTCCTGGGGCAGCCCTCCCTGTGCTGTGGGGCCGTGGGAGTTTCTCCATTCTCATGTCTCAGAGGGAGTCTGAGCCCTGGGCTCTCCTCCTTCTCTCCACCTTGATCACTTTCACTTCCTTTGCTCAGGAAAGGAAGGTGATGCTGGGCAGGTAAGAAGACCTGAGTTGAAAGTATTTCCAGGCCTACCTTCCAATCCCACATTTTCTTCCATGAGGTACCTTAAGCAAGAGTTCTTCCAGTGCTTTCTACACCTAACACTGTCGCCCTGAGTGTGCTGCGCAGTGGCCATGGAGGTGGATGGGGGGGTGCAGGCGGAGGTCTGGGAGGAGGGCCCTGAATGGAGCTGTGCAAGTCCAGGCAGTGTATTTTGGTGGTTGCAGCTTTCCAAGCCGACTTTGGAGTCAGGCCTGGAGCCAAATTTACTTTCTGTCTGCCAGCAGTGATGGAATTCCTAGGTCCCATCACCAGCTTGTGAAAAGAAATCATTCAGGAAACTGCAAGCTGGCAAGCCAGAATTGCAAAGATTCATTCACTTGAAAGCTTACGCCTGCAAATGTTATTTAACTTTGAGCAATTTCTCCAGGCCCACCTGCTGAGTTTCCATCTCCTGGAGGTTTATTTTGGAACAGAGGAAAGCCTGCTAAGTGCTCACAGAGGGGATCTTACGGGGATACATCTGAGAGGTGGGAGCAGCAGAAAGGCCTTTCAGTGATCCACACCTCAGTCATCCCTGATCCAAGAATCTGCAGACAAGTCACTTCCCAGCACTCCACAGAGTGAATGTGTATTAGTCCATTTCTGCTATTATATTGAAATACATGAGGCTGGGTAACTTTATAAAGTAGAGAAGTTCAGTTTGTAGTTCTGAAGCTTCTCAGGCATGGCACTGCTATGGTCTGACTCTGGTGGAAGCTCATGGCAGAAGGCATCGTAATGGCAGGAGGGAGAGAAAGTGATCTCCTGGTGTGGCAGGAAACCAAAGCCATGCCAGGGGCCAGTAGCAGCCTTGCAGTAGGGCCCACCCTCAAAGGTCCCACACCTCAATGCCACCACGCCGAGTACAGAGCTTCCAACACGCGAACCCTGGGGGCCATGGTAAAGTGTAAATGCTTGACTTCAGTTTCTGAAGCTGTGAAGTGGATGAGCTAGCTCACTGTGGTCCTGACCCTGACCATGCAGGCTCCTGGAAGACACCAGAGTAGCCGTGGATGAATCGTTTATTAAGGTTGCTCAAGGAAATCAATGTTCAGAACTTGGTCCATGACAAGAGGGAAAATCAACTTGCCCAGTATGAGGAAGACAACCAACACTAACTCACCCTCCCAATGTTCACAGAGTTTGTAAAGGGACTGTTTTCTCATATGTAGGAATTGTAACAGAAACTCACATGCTCCAAACTCGAACACCATGGGCTGTTGGTGTGTTGGTTTTGGCTGGTGAAGGGAAGCAGTAGAGGCTTTGGGGTGCATTTGGGAAAGAAAAGTCCCAACCAACTTTCCTCTCTGACCTGCATGACCCTTCACGCCATGCTGATCTTCCAGGAAGCCACAGTGTGTCTCCTCAAGGCTGGATGCTTTGTTCTTTCCTCTCTGGAATATTGTCATGACTCTGACCAGAGGGCATGGTTTAGAGACACTCTGCAGGGTGCAGCTCTCGCCTCATGATTCTGCCAGGCCCACCCACCTACTGAGAGTCCCCTCCTCTTCCTGTGCTCCTGGTACCTCAGTGGTTTGGGTGAGCATGAGAGAGGTAGGGGAATTAGGGAAGCCCCACTGAACCTCAAAGAATGTTGGCTCCATTCGGTCTCATCTTGCTTTGCTTTAAATAAAGCCCACACTGGCTTCTTCTGTCTTCCTCCTACTTCTGGACAGTGGTCATTTTTGCAAAAGTGACGCTTCTCATTGTTAGTGATGTCGTGATCTATTGGAGAGCTGCAAAATGTTACCGCCCAGCTTGGCATGGGGACCGGAACTTGGGCAGCCTGCCTCAGAATGGGCTCCACTGTGGCCCATGAAGGACGTTACAAATTTACCCCAGTCTGTAATCAGGAGACCCTTTAATTAGTGGTGGTGACACATGCACTTTAAAATGGTTTTGGATTTGCTGTTAAGTGTCTGTCAATGGCCTTTTCATTTTTTGTTTTTTTAATTAAAAGTGTACAGTCCCTGAAGAATTGGCTCGCAGGCCCAAACTTCCTGCCTGGAGGTGGTTGGAGATGGCCCTCAGTGGGAAGAATGAGGGTCTGCATTGGAGGCAAGGCAGGATCATCATTAAGAGCCTGGACAAAGGATGCAATTAGTGGATTGCTCATGGTAGTTGGCCCTTGGGCCAATGGCCTTTGTAGAGTCTTCTTTAATTGCACTTCTGAATGAACACAGTTGGCTACTGGGTTTAATTAAGCCTGAAGGGCTAAACTTATGAAAACAAATCAGAAGCACATTAGGGAAGTCTGCTTCCTTGATAGTTCCTGGGCTTGCTCGCATTTATCTCTGTTCCTCCTCAGGAACACCTGCCATTGGGATGGACTTGGATTTCTGTAAGCCCTTTGGCCTGAACATTGCAGTGTGACCCGACTATGTTACAGCTTATGCCAAATATTTTTAAACCCCAGGGTGAAGGAGGCAATCGTGCCAACTAAATCCATCCTTTTTGTCTTTCTGATACAAGGGAAGAAAAAAATATAGCTGTATTTATGTAGAAGAGTTTGGCATGCCTTTAAGAACTGAAAGGAAGCTGAAGGAATTTGTATAGAGAGGTAAGTGGAGGCACACAGGAAGCTTATAAAATATACATTTGAAGTGGTGTGCTCTTCTGAGCAATTGGGAGTTTGTTAGCTGCCCCCTCTCCCACATTAACTTTCTAATGATTAATGGGATTTATTTCATTAAATGCTCTACATTTCAGTGGTTGGAGGCCTAAGGAGTATTCTGAAATCGTATCAATTATTTAATGTTGAATATTTTAGGTGGCTCTTTTGTACCTAAAACATACAGTATGACCTGCATATAATTAGAGAAGAGACATTAATTATTATTGTACTAGTAATCTTCTACAATTTAACCTTTGGTTCTAAAGTGGAAAATCTATTTAAAAAAACTTACGGACAACCTCAAAAATGCCATACCATGAAACTGTCCCCCTTTCCTGAATTCCAGAGGAGTCAGCCAGTTTTGCAGCTAGAAGCAAGTGTCTGTTGAGGCCACAGCGAACTGAAATGTTCCGAGGGGCAGAAGGGCTATTTTTAGCAGCTTCCAGTGTGTCCTGTGGTGGATGATTTCCAATGATCCAAAATTAGTAATGGTGTCTTGGACACCACGGTGTCAAGGACTCAGACGAATCAGCGTGTTCCGCATCTTTGAATCGTCAGCCTTAATCCAGCGGGGATTGATGGCTTTGGGCACATAGTACCTCCCTCTCTGGAGAAAGCAAAGTTAACCTCTAATTGTGAACAAAGAGATCAGAAGCTCTGGAATTAGGAGCTGGATAAAGTGGGCACTGATAAAATTGGGAGTGTTCTTGGGCTGTTAGATGACAGTCTCTTGGGGTAAGGACCAGTAAGTACCTAACAGGGACATTTTATGGGGTTGACTGGGGAGCATGAAGGAGAACAGCTGAGATCTGCTTTCTTCTTCAGTTTTCTTTACATGAAAGAAAGGTGGAAGGAGAAGGGTGGGGGTTCCCTTGGTCCTCCCAGCAGCCTTCCCTCTGTAGGAGCTGGAAGGGGTGCCATTGCCCCTGTGAAAGGCTCTGAGTGCACCTGTCACCTGCTGTCCTCCCAGAGACAAGTGCTACTTCACCTTTCCCCACGTCTAGAGAAACGGCTCCCTGTCAGACATATGTGCAGCTCTCCTCTGCAGTGGGCATCAAGTCCCGTTTCTCCCCAAGGGTTTCTCTGTTTGCTTGTAAAGTGATGCCTGTTTTACAAAAAGAGGGGCTCATGGTTCTGACAAACCCTTTCTGTTGCCTTATTTTGAAACTCGCATGGCAGAGGGGGCAGGTTTGAGTTGCAGGAAGGGAAGTGCATTGGGTTGGATTATTGCATCTGATTTGTTGAGGGTTGGCGGCCTCCTCGTTGATAGACCCAGTCCATAGAATCCCAGAATTCCAGAATTCCAGGTCCTCTATTTGTATCCAGACAGGGCCTTTTCTGAGCCTTTGCAGGGAGACAGCAATCCATTGTGTTCTTAAAGAGGGGCTCCCGCCAGGGTCCTGCCATCTTGTGGGCCACTTGCTGCTGTCTGGCTCCAGCGAAGGCACCAGCGAGAGTGGTAGCTTTGGTCTGTCAGGAAATGGCACCTGGACCAGACTCCCGCTGTGTGTCATACCCCACTCCAGGCCCCGGGGACGCCGTGTGCAGAGGCCAGAGATGGTTTTGGCCCTGTGAGCACTGTTTTCCAGCCAGGTAAACCTTGCCCTGGCCTGGATGCCAGTTTTCTCCTGTGTTCCTTGAGAACCTAAACTGAGGCTCCAGGTTCCATCGAACACTGGGACGTCCAAGGGGACCTCAGGCCAGGGTGACAGTGACAGGAGGAAGGAGGGAAGAGTGGGTGTGGGAACTCAGAAAGAAGGATGGAGACCACCTTCCATGGGCCCCTGCTCTGGTGGAACTTCCTCACCTCCTGGGACCAAAGGAAGCGGCAGGGGCCTGGAAGGGCCCCAGCCACAGGAACACGTGGTGGAGATGTGCCAGGGCTCCAGATGAGACCCTTGAGATCAGGGATGCTGAACAGCCTGTGTGTCCGTCAGAGCGCTCCCGTGGCCAGGATGCGGCCCTGCAGGTGGGGTTCTGGGTCAGCAGAGGCCTGCAGGTCCGGAGAGGCTTCAGGGTTCTTAAGTAAGTCTTGGACTACTCACAGGCTTCCTTTGCCTGTCACAGAAGAGTTTGGAGTCTGAAACTTTTGGTGACATGGCTCTGAGGTCCTTGGTCAGAGCGCTGGGTCTCACCCAGCCCTAAATGTGCAGCAGGCATCCTGGGTTCTTTGGGGACAAACCCGCTAATCCCCTTCCCTGGGGAGCATTCTTTCCCAGTGCCTGACACCCCTTGCAGGCAGGGAAGGAAGGGAAGCTGACCTTTCCAGAAATGGAAGAGCCTCAGGATTTGAAAAGGAAAAGTGGAGCCTTGCAGAGTTAGATAACTAAGCTGCTTAAAGCTCCTCTCTGCTCGGCCCCTGCTGAGCACAGACGCGTTTCCTGGCTTGGAGTTTGCTTGGAGTTTGGGTTTATTGGAACACTCCTCTTTCAAGTGCTTTCTGCGTGTTGGTCAAGATTCCCCAATTAGAGCGGCTCTGGGAGAGCACCATTGTGCCTTTCCTCAGGGTCCCTGTATGTCCCTCCTGAGTGCCGCCAGTGGCTGCTGGATCAGAACTTCAGAATGCTGGGACCAGGTCTCAGTAGTGGCCACAGGCAATGATCAGTCAGTTCTCGCTCAGTAGGAGTTTGCGGGCCTGCAGAATTGCTAACATCCATTCTGTTCAAATTTTTTTCTTTCTCTTCTGCACTTTTATGTAAACCTGAAAGAGAAGGACTTGTTTTGGGATAAATTTTGGAAACTACTTTAAAAATAAAGAGCAGAGTATTTTTAAAAGAATTTTTTTGGGGGGCGGGAGGATAGATTGTTGCAAATTATGTATACATTGTTTTTTGGGTGTTTAATTTGGATACATACATTTACGTTGTAATTATGCATCAAATTATATACACTTTTGCAAGACTGCACGTGAATGTGGGGATGTTGATCTAAATGGGAACATTAGAGTTCTTCTTTCGTCACCAGTAGCCATGTGTGAACACAGCTATTTTTTCTTTTAGTTTACACATATCTGGCCCTTAACGGTGCAACCCAACCCAGCACTGGGTGCTGGCTTTGCTTGGGATACACCTCTCTGGAAAATGGTCAGATCTAAGAAGGCTAAGGACAGTGGAGGTCAGGAGCAGTGAGGGGAATCAGGAATAAATGCCTCATCTTAACAGAAACTCTGCAGGCCTCTCTTTGGCTTCCCAGCCATCTCCTTGACTTGGCTCTCTTCAGAGGTGACACTGGCTCCTGAACCTTGTTAGGTAATAGCTGTTGTGTCTATCTGACTATGACCCCTTTTAATGTTGTGGTGTTTAGCTTTTAGGTAAGTATTTTTTATTTTTTTATTCTTTTATTTACTTATTGATTCATTGAACACAAATGGAGTACAGCTATTGTTTCTTAGGTAAGTATTTAGAAAGCTACTCTCTTAAGCCATTTTCTCTTACTGTAACAAAACCCCCATGGCTGGGTAATTTATAGAGGAGAGAGGTTTATTCTGGCTCATAGTCTAAGAACACTGTGCTGCTTCCTGCTTTCCTTCTGCTGAGGGCGTTGTGGTCATTCAACTCAAGGTGGGAAGAGGAGGAGAGAGAGGGGCCAGAGGGGCCAAGTGCCTTTTAACAATTTCTCAGGGAGCTTTCTTAGTCTTAAAGGCCCTACGACCGCTCAATACCATTCCATTGGTAATTAAACTTCAACACGAGTTTTGGTGGGAAGGGGCCATGTCCAGACTGAAGTGCTGAGTTTCAGATGATGCAGAAGAGAGCAAAACAGGAAGAATCTGAATATTTAAGTAGCAGAAACAGAACTTAGTAATAGCTTAGGTTGCCAAAATGGACTTTTCCCCACTTCCTAGGTTCTTGCTAAAGAACATTAAACAGAATGGGTGAATAATAGGAAGCTAAGTTCATAGTCACTTTCAAATAGACTTGTGGAATTTTATAAGGACGTTAATACTAGGGGGAGGGCAGTATTTGAAAACATGTTAGGAGTTTATAAAAATCGTGGCTCCAGTTCAGTAGTTCGCAGAGGACTCTAGGTCAGTTTCTGAAATATTCCCAGCATAAAGGGTGTCCACAGTTCATTTTAATTGAAATTTATTAGTAGAAATTTCTATTCAGTGACTCAGCATGGGATAAAGGCCGCAGCGTGGCTCCCAGTGGGTGACCGGACAGGATTAGGGCATGCCTGTAGTCTTCCAGGCTGGGCAGCTGCCTTCCAGGGTGGCCAAGTAGGCTCCTGACCTCTTGGATAGGTGCTGACGAGCCTGGCAGCCAGGAAGAAGGCGGTGGTGACTTTGCTCCAGTAATCCAGGGCGGAAGTGGCGTGAGGCAGAGCTGGCAGCTGAGATGGGCAGCTCTTCCCACCCAAGGCCTGGCGACCATCCATGGAGCACATGGCCACTGGCAGGTGGTGGTTCTGAGACCCCGATGCGGCTGACAGCTGTCTGTGCTTTCGACGCTGGAAGGATGACTGGTAGTAATAACCAGAACCATCTGGATAGTGCTGCAACCAGGCTCAGGACTCCATGGATTCTCCATAAGTACCGAATCCTGCAAATACAATCACCACATCCTCAGAACTCTCCGACCTGAAGGCCTGCCAGACTCTGGGAACAAGGTTGTCCCTACATCTCCTGTAGACAGCTGGTTCCCTGGTGAAACTGCTTTTCTATCTGGGAATGCAAGCAATCCATGCAGTTCTGTTATTTTCAGCTCAGGACATTTTTATGTGTTCCCTCGTCTCTTAAGAAAATAATTAGATCAATAGACTCGAATGTTTCAAGGATCATGCTCTGCAGCACACTGTCCCAGAGCTTAATGGCTGAACACCACGCTTTGTTACCATGTCCATGGTCCCTTGGTGGCCAGGGCTCGGCTGGGTGGTTCTTTGGATCTCATCCATCTGTGGTGGATGATGCTGGAGGCCCAGTGGCCTCTCCGCTGGGTACATGAGATGGCCTCATCTGCATATCCTACCACATGCCCCCCTCCTCTTACACAAAGGCATGGCCTTCAAGAGACAGCAAATGGAAGTTTCTGGGTCATTTGAAGGCTGTGTCCATAACTGGCACTGGGCTACTTCATTGTGCTCTATTGGTCAAAGCAGTTCTGGGGCTGTCCTGGATTCACGTCACTCACCAGTGGGGAGTGGCAGGCGCACTGTGAAAGCATGGGAGGAGACAGTGCCATCTACCACCCCATCCCTCATGCACGGTGTAGGGGAACCACAAGTGAGCTTGTGATCCTCTGCATCAGTTGCTTGTTCTCTCTGTGTCCATGAAGACAGCGTCTGGGGGCTGTCACATGGCCCTGAGGCAGAGACATGCAAATGTCAGTGTGACAAACACAGAGGGGCAGCCCTCTCCACTCCGGGGACCTTCTTCCTCCATGAGGATTGGTTGCAGGATTTCTTCAAACAGTAAGATCTTCTAGACCTTTTCCATCTTAATGTAGTGGTTCTGAGAGTGGATTTGGATCGATTGCTGGGCTTGTTAGCTCAGTCCCGCCGCTTCCCAGGTGTGCAGCCTGAGGAAGGCACTCAGTCTCCCCTGGCCTGGTGCTCCCCGGTGCTGAGTGACTGCAGTGGCACTTACTTGCTGGCCTCTGGCATGCATGCTCTGCGGTGGTAGCAGGTGCCACTTGGGTGATGATCCAACAGATGGAGAGTCTGGTTGCACGCTGAGGTGCACTTTCGTTTCTGTCTCCACTCAGAAGCCCTTGGCACAGTGCAGTTGGGTCACATCTGTTCTTTCGTGTCCCCTTCACAGGAGTGCCTGCACAGAGAGGTAAGGGAGGAGCAGGGAAGGCAACAAAATTAACTAAAAATAAAACCAGGCTGGGAATCGCTGCTCCAATTGCATAAGAGCAACCGCGTTGTGACGTTCAGAAGAAGGGCAGAGTGGAGCTTTCTTATCTGTCTGTGCTGGGTGTCTCCTGCTGGTTCTGTCAGATGCCCTGGAGGCTCCCAGGCTCTGGACCTCATCAAAGGCTTTCTAGCCCTTGACTTCTGGTTGACTTCCTCCTATGGGAGCTGTAGAGAGGATGGGAGGTAGGAAGGTCCGTGCCTTGAGGGATCCAAGGATTGCTGCATGCTCCCTCCCAAGGCCTCGGCACTCTCAGGACCTGACAAATGCTTCCTCCTGCTCCATCAGGCCTCCAGGTGGCAGTTGTGCCCGCTGTCACCAGCCCTGGCCTTGCACTATTCCTTGTGTTTCCCTGGTGCTTGTTGACACTCCCTGGGTTACACTCTCCTCATACCCACATGGAGTGTGTGGTTTCTGCAGGATCCTAAAGGATGCCCCCATCCCCAGGATGATGTGTTAGCACCAATGCTCTGTGATTTGGTGATTCTTTCACCTGCAAGCAAAGGTGAAGAATGAAAGAAGTTAAAAACAGCAGTGTCTTTGACTCCTGTGGATCAGCAGGTTGGTGGATGCACTATCTTGCAGGTACTGACAGAGGTGGGTGCAGTATGGTGGGTAGCTCTTCTACCTAGAGTGCAGAAGGGGTGACTGGGTGCAGAAACCGGAACCAGAATTGTGCCTCTGACTGCTTCCTACAGGGAGGGAACCAGAAACCTGAACCTGCAGGGGCTCCAGGGCTTCTTGAGACCTGCAGTCCATGGTCTCTTGGGTCTGTTGCTGAGAGGATCGTTGGAAGAAATCACTGCAGTGTAATTGAGGCCAACACCATTTCCATGAGAAAAGTTGGGAGCAAATGAGTTGTAGGTCAGACTCCGTAAGCTAGATAATTCTTGTTTTGCCAGAGTCTATACCAGGCAGTGGACAGCTGGCTTGCATAATTAAAGGCACTTGTCAATTACTTTTGGTAAAATCAGTAAACTCAATTACCTGGGGACAGTCCTCATAAATGTGGTCTAAAACATACTTAATCTCAGACATATACACATGCAAATATCCATTTAGATATTGCCTCAGACACATCCCACTTAACTACCTAAGTAAACATAAGCTCAAATGTTTATTACCAGTGCTTAATGGGCTTTGGGGTAATTGCATCAAACAGAGGGAGCGCTCGTGGTATTCGTGTATTCCTGGGAAGTACTGTGGGACAAGAACTTTGCTGCTCAGTGGCAGGTTATGTTTTGGATGACATATGTGGCTTATTAATGAAGAAGAAAAGGCTTTTTTGATGATTTTTCTGTTTGATAATAATCCAAAGGGATTCCCATTTCTCCATATTTCTTTAAAATGCAATTGTTATAACCCCAGAAAGGGCATAGGAATAGAGATTCCAACTAATACAGTTTTTGTTCTAGCCTCAATTATTTCACATCTAACAGAAAATAATATTCCTGATTTTTCACTTTAATGTTATTGTGGCCCCATCCCTGCATTGCTTTATTTTTCAAAGAAAAAGATACAGTTCCTAGTCTGGTGCTTAAGGGATTTCGACCTCTCAAACTGTGTCAGACTTTTCTCATTCTAGTTCTGCTTCCCTTGAGGATCTCAGCAGGGACAGGCCCTGGAAGCAAGTGGGGCATTTTTGATGTCCGAGTGCTTGGGGGCCCCTGACACTTGGGGTCCCAGGACCAGCACAACCATTCATTGCTGTCCCTCAAAGGGTCCTTGTCTCTGGCCTCAGTGTGAACCGTTGTTTCAAGAGCTCTTTCTCTGCCCCAGACCCTGTCTCTTCCCCAAGTCCCAGATCAACTCTGAGCTCTCCTGTGAACCTGCCTTTAGGGACTCACTTTATACCCATGTCATGCACTCCTGAAATTCCACTGCCACTCTTGGTGACATTCTTTTGATATAAATATTAGGTTAACCAGGGAGTGGAAAGTATAAGTACCTTAGCTTTCAAGGACCATATAGTCTCCGTCATAACTGCTCAGTTCTTGTAGCATGAAATCAGCCACTGGCAATATGCAAATGTGTGGCCGTGGCTGTGTTCCAATAAAACTTTATTTACACAAACCAGCAGTGGACTAGATTTGGCCTGAGGGCTGAAGTTCACTTCCTGCTTTAAGCCCTGTGAAAAGCTGTTGGGTAGTTAAAAAATGGTCGACTCTGGGCAATTATATATAACCTCTGCTAATATCTTGTTATTTTGCTCTAATCTCACCATCATCTGAATGTGTGTATCACATCTGTCCCTGACACAGTGTTACCATCTGTATTTGTTTCTTGAAGCTTTTTGTGAGAAATTACCACACGTGTGGTGCATTTTTATTATTCTCTCCATTTTGGAAGCCAGAAGTCCCAAATCGAAGTGGTAGTAGGTTATAGGTTAGTAGGTTAGTAGGTTCTGGAATAGGCTCTGAGCTCCTGAAATCCTTCCCAGCTTTGGGGAGTTGCTTGGGGAGGTTCTTAGGACTTGCTTTGGGGAGGGTGTTGGGATTCCTTAGCCTATGGGAGCATCACCTCCTTGTCTACCTCGGCACACATGTGGAGTTCTAGCTGAGTGTGTGGCTTGTGTCTTCACATGGACAGCAGTCATTGGGTTAGGGCCAGGCTTAATCCAGTATGACCCTGTCTTAATTTAGCTAATTGCATGTGCACAATCTCTCTTTCCGGGTAGTGTAACATTCTGAGGTTCTGAGCTGACATGCATTTGAGGGCACGATTCAACCCAGCATGCCATCTATAAGGGAGTGAGGTAGAGTACCTAAGCAGGGGGAGGTTGCACCCGGGTATGTTGATGCAGACCGCTGTGGGGCTGAGAAGACCACTCCTGCCCGGTTTTGGTGGGACTTGGTATGGAGCTAAGTTTTCCTAAGCATTTACTTACTTGTGTTTGCCCGTGGGCCTCCTCCACCAAACCCACTGTTGACAAATGCAAGTTTACCCAGGAGGAGATCAGGGTGTGGTGGTTGATGAATTCCTGCTGAAGCCCCAGTCCTGTCCCCTTCACTTTGGTCTCTCTTCAGGTCTTCTTATACATTTGTACAAAGAGTCACTTAGATTGTATTTGTTTTGGTTTTCTGCATTTGTAAATTATTGTACACAGGATGGAATGGTTCTCTGGAAAGCCGTATGGAGATTCCTCAAAAAAAACTCAGAATGGAGCCACCATTTGACCTAGCTATCCCACTCCTTGGTATATATCCAAAGTACTTAAATCAGCATACTACAGTGATGCAGCCTCATCAATGTTTATAGCAGCACAATTCACAACAGCTGTGTGACCAATCTAGATGCCCATCAACAGATGAATGGATAAAGAAAATGTGGTTTATGTACACAATGGAGTACTACTCAGGCATAAAGCAGAATGACTTTGTGACATTTGCCAGTACATGGATAGGTCTGGAGGCTGTCATGCAAGGTGAAATGAGCCAGTCCCCAAAAGCCAAAGGTTGAATGTTTTTGCTGATATATGGAAGTTAACCCACAAATAAGGGGAGGGGGAGACTAGAATTTCAGTGGATTAGACGAAGGGGAATGAAGGGAATGGAGGGCTGATAGGAAAAGGAAAGACTGGAATGAAAATGAAATAATCTTCCTATGTACATATATGAGCACGCCCCAGTGAATCCCACCATCATGTGCATTCACAAGAATGGGGTCCTAGTTAGAATAAGATAGATTCCAGGCTGGTATAAATGTATCAAATTGAATTTTACTGTCATGTATAACTAAAAAGATAATAAAAAAAGATGGAATGGTTGCAATTATAGCTTAGATGTGTAAAATGCTATGAGGGTTTTTATTTTAAATGCTTATGATTTTTACAGGATTCATGAGCTTTGTTAAGTCTGTCCTTTAAGAAATTAAAGCCACCCTTCTGGGAAGGATAAGTGTGTCAGGACTGAACGGCTCTCCTGGGGCTGTGATAAGGCTCTGGCAACAGGCAGTCATCTGCACTTTCAAAACAGGGCCGGTGGCCAGTGTGGTCTTTAGTGGGAGGACCTCGCCCTCTGCCAGCCCATACAGTTCTCCTGTGTACATTTCATTTCTTGTTCTCTTCTTTCTATTGACTGGACATGTTAGTTCCTGTTTTTACCTAAACAAAAACCAGATTTCTTCAGCTGATATTAAGCCTGCTTATTAGCTATACAAACCAAATCACTTGCTCATTGCTTAATCTTGTTAAGAAAATAGTAAAACTCAAAATACACATGTACACTGTCATTTGGAAAGGACAAAAATGATCTTAGAGGAATTGACTATGACCTGGTGAAGGGAAGCTCACCTTCCAGGGCAGGGAAAGTCTGAGTGGATCCACTTCCTGCTGAAAACGGATTGGATCAAGAACTGAGGAGAGGTCCCACAACTACAGCAGAAAGAGGAGGTGTAGGACCTTGCTAAGGCTTTCATTGGAGACCAAGTTCAGGAAGTTTCACTTTTTAGTAAGTATTATTATCATCGTAGTTAATATGGAACTCAAAGAATTGATTGGACTTTCCAGATCAGAGTCGTTCATTTCAGAAGACAGAATGAACAGCCCTCAGGAGGGTGAGGAATCTCCCCCATGCCTGCCTTTATCTGCTCTGGGTCCCTGTCCTTCCCTAATTTTTTTCTCTGGTACTACAACCTGGCTGCTCCTGAGGTATGAGATCATTTACTGCCTTAGACTAATCTTGTCCTTTTCCATGGAACCCGACAGCATCCTTAACTGAGTAAGCTGTGTGTGATGGTGTTGGGTGGCCGAGGTGAGGAGGGAAGAAGAGAGGACATTAAACGGGTTCTACCATGTGGACAAAACCAACTTTGATGGAGAAACTGCCCTGCACCCTGATCTGGAGCTTGGGCTGGACTTGGTCCTTAGGAAATGGTGGAGCCCCCAGTGGACCCCGAGGAACAGTGGAGGGAGGAGGCTGGGGTCAGAGTGCAGGCAACCTGACCTGAGCATGTCCTTGGATCTGTAATCTGCGTGGACACGAAGGACGCTGTCATCTCTGGCGTCCCCTCTGACCCACCTTGATGGAAGCTGCCCAGGCCACCTCCCTGGGGACGAGCATGGGCCTGGCCACCCCAGGCACAGCACGGCACGGGCACTGTGAAGGAGGGTAGTTCAGGGGAGGAGGCCCACCGTGACTTGAGGGATTGCTGATGGGAAGGGAGTTTCCCTTCCAGTGGTGGCCCTGGAGGAGAGTCAGGACCAATGGGGAAGGACGCCAAAGAGACTAAGGAAAAGTAATGGCTGGCCTCGAGGGCCCCAGCAGGTCTGATACACCACTTAGCAGGAAGTCACTGAACAGGACGCCGTCCTGGGTAACTAGTCTCTTAATTTGTGTCACGTCTTCTTTTTGTGGGCTGTATACTGATTTTTGTTCCAGAATCATTATTTCTAGCCAGAGGACCTGTACAGTTTTTGAACAAAATAAACTTCCCAAAACATTTCATCCTAGCTAGAGATGCATGGAGAAGCCCCTCCCTGAGGGGTGGCACTCACTCTCCCCTTCATCCCTCACCCTCGAGTGGGCGGAGCCTCCACCAGGACTGCTGAACCCCTGGGGACTTCCTAAGGGCGCTTCATACTTTATTCAACTTCCTTGGTTTTCCCCTCACTCCCCTTTCTGTCCCAGGATGCCACCCTGGGCAGCAAGTGACATTTAGTCTCATGTCGCCTTTGGCTTCCCTTTGCTGTGATAGTTTACAGATTTTCCTTGTTTTGATGACCGGGATGGTTTGGAGGAGGACTGGCCAGGGAGCTTGCAGAGTGTCCCTCGGGTGGGTCTGTCTGAGGTTTTGCTCATGCCTAGACGGGAGGTGTGGTGATGGGAGGTGAGCAGAAGTCCCGGGCCTCCGTCGTCACCTCGGGTGCATGCTGCCGGCCTGGCTCCTCACCATGCTGTTGACCATGACTCCTGGTGGAGGTGGGAGAAGATGCAGAGTCACAGGCACAGGCCTGGTCAGCAGCCCCTCTGCCCTTGCTCCTGCCCCTCCTCCTCCCTGCCCTCCCCTCCCCAAGCCCCTGTGACTCTAGTGTCCTCAGCTTGAGGTTCCCCCTTCAGCCCCCTCCTCCTGCTTTCCTGCCTTTCCTGGCATCGTGTATAATGCCCTCCATCTATTTGGTTGGTTGTCTCCTCCCGGGCATCGCCTCAGGAAGTGGAGACTGTTTTCTGGAAGCTCAGTCCCTGGGACCCAGTCTGGTGTGTGGCAGGTGCTCAAGAAACATGAGCTGGATGAATGATTGGCAGGAAGGCCACAGTGTTCGGGGTAGAGGGCTCTTCATCTCAGACTACAGTTCGGGGCGGTAAAACTGAGACCTGTCCCCTTTGGACTGAGGAGCCACAGTGGGAATCCCTACCGCCTGGCACTCGGTGACCATTTTTCCCCACAAACTTACATGTTGAGAATTGTGGGGTTCAGTGACATTCTGCTTTTCTTCAGCAGTTTCCTTCGTAAAGGTCTCAACTTTTCGTTACTGTTAATTGTTGTGACACCATTTGTGGAAGCACATTGTTTGGGAGGATTCGGGTGGTTCCCATCAGGGAATGTGTCAGGATCCGTGGAAGACATGCCATTAGAGCCAAGGCAGGGGAGGCTGATGGTGTCACAGAACAAACTGAAGCAATGTGATCGACAGGCCTGGAAGGGCAGCCTGTGCTGGTCGGAGCTGGGTCTTAGCTGTCTTGGCCCATGCTGGTTTTAGCACTTAACTGTGTGGCTTTTGTAATAGTTTATAGTGCTGAGTTTCTCGTTCTGGCTTCAATGCATGCGTGGTGATTGGAAACATACCTGAGGAACTTTTCCTTCTACTGAGACACAGAGTGCTCATGGCATGCCCATAAAAACTGTCCTTCTGCATTTTAATCATAGGGTTAGAAAAAATAAATGGGCAAATTAGAGAATTAGCACCAAATTACAATGAAGCTGGAATGGACAGAGCAGACAGTTCAGATTGTTTTGTGTTTTGGCAATGAAATGCTTTCTTTTGCTTCATAAACCCAGAACTGAACAATTAAAAGTTTAGGTACTCTTTTAATACTCTGTAAAGAGAATAGTCCTAAATTTGAAAAATCTAAAAAACAATGAGTTCGTCCATCAACACTGTTTTATGTGAAAATAGAATGCCAACAGTTACCATTGAAAATTGTTTGGAATTCTGGTTGGAAATGGGACGCTCCCTTTATAAAGAATTCGCAGCCGGGGTGTCACTTCCCTACCATGAGCTTTGACCTCCATATGCTGTCAGTGACAGGGACACTGTGATGATTAGCGGGGACATGTGTTTCAGAGGACTGAAGAAAACCAGCGGAAACACAGAACGAGACTGAACTCGCGTAAATATGCTACAAAGAGTGGAGCTCAAAATTACATTTATGGGTTTATAATAACTCAGCGTTATTAATTTAACTCTGATAGTGGTATTTCAAGTAGCAGGTGTCCCCCGGTGAGCCTTCATTTATCAATGAAGATATTTTTTGCTCTAGTGTGAAAAAAAAAAAAAAGCAAAAGATAAACATGTCATTCTGGGCTACAAAAGTCTTATTGAGACTCATATTTTAAACACATTCTTTCTGTTGTGATTCAGTGTCTTGCCTGTTTTTATTTTATTTATTTTCTTCTCCAAATAAAGTGGTCAATTTCTCCTTAAGGGCCTCCACGAGGCATCGGCAGTGCATGTCTGAACAGAGAGAAACATCTGATCTAAGAAGGGTGAGATGGTACTTCCCAGGTCGGGCATTGGAGAGAACCCGCAGACACATGGGACAAGTCCCTTCTGCATGCAGCTGGGGAACCTCTGGCTGTGAGTGGGTGGGCACCCCCAGCTGACGCGTCCCTGCTTCATATGTTTTCTGTAAATAATTTGGAAATGTGTACTCACCTTTACACAGAAAATCTAGAGGACCAGCTTCACAAACAACAGCCAGGATCCTGATGGTCCATCTTCTGCAGATCTAAATCAGATATTTCAGAAATTATGTGAATTTTTTAAATCTCTAAAATTGGAAATTGGTGATGTGCCACCCGACTGATCTTCCGGAGTTAATTCCCCTCCAAAAGAACATGACTTTCACCTGAGGCATTAGTTGACTCAAGGAAGGGCCCATTTTCTCTTCTGAATACAGGAAAATGTAGACTGGATTGAATGAGGCACACCTAAATAATCCGATTGTGAGGACACAGGCTTTGCCCATCCCGCGGCAGGGCTGCACCTGGGCGCAGGCCCGGGTCTCTCTCTTCTGCAGATTCTGCTGTTCCTGGAATGGTTTATTTGGAGTTGCCCACAGTTAATTGTTTTGCAAGTGAAATGGAGTCGCTCTGGCCTTTGTAAGTGGCAGCTCACCTTTGAAGTTTTGTCTGGTTTCCATGGTTACTACTCATGTTGTTGGCAGAGACGACCAGTGTTCCTTTCCAATGTGATGAAGCACATCTTTGCTTCCCGTGGCCTTTCTCACCTGTTGCTGCCATCAGCCGTGATCCAAAGGGCAAACGTCCTCAGGTTAGTTCTCTGCTTTTCTGGGTTCCAAACGTGGAAATTGAATTGCTTGGATTACAGGGAACCAGATCAGAGGGAGTGTTAGGGTTTGGTTGTGAGGTGTCCCCCAAAAGCTCATGTGTGAGACGATGCAAACAGGTCTAGAGGAGAATGATGGGTTATGAGAGCCTTAACACAATCAGTGGATTAATCCCCTGAGGGGCTTAACTGAGTGGTAACTGAAGGTGGGTAGGGTGTGGTTGGTGGCTGGAGGAGGTGGGTCACTGGGGGTGTGCCTTTGGGGTATATATTTTGTACCCGGAGTATGAGACTCTGCTTTCTGATCATCACGTGAGCAGTTTTCCTCCACTCTACTTTTCTGCCATGATGTTCTGCTTCACCTTGGACTCTGAGGAATGGAGCTGGCTGTCTATGGACTGAGCCCTCTGAAACCGTGAGCCCCCAAATAAACTTTTTCTCCTCTAAAATTGTTCTGGTCAGGTCTTTTAGTCATAGCAGTGAAAAAACAGACTACAATAGGGGTCAGCTGTTGTGTGCAGCCCTTAGATTCTCCTCTGACTTTTTTTTTCTTAGCAAACTGGCAAAATAGTCTTTATAAACTTCATAGGTTTAGTGATCATTTCAGATTAATTACATTAAAAATCCTCCTCCTTGCCACGGGAATCCAATTCATTCCTAGCTTTATTAATGGTAGAATTTAATGAGAGTCAATATTTGGAAAAGGAAACTACAAGTAACTTTTGGTCTCGTTTGGACTCTGGGTGTTTATTCCATGGCTTCTCTCACTTGGAGGTCCTGGGCCTCTGCTGATGCTGTGAAGTTGGGGATCCTGACCCAGTGGGTGGGGCTGGAGCCCAAGGTCCTGCATTTCCCTGTTTCCAGGTGGCACTGAGGCTGCAGCTCCATTCCAGGTAGAGAGAATTGATGCTCCAAAAGGTTTCAGAGCAGCTGAACTCAGTGAATTCCCCTTTCTCCTGACATTAGGTGAATGGGCTGCACAAAATTCACACTTAGTCCATGGTTCTTTATTTAGAAAAAATATGATAATTGTCAATACATTGGCAGAATTTGTTTTTGCATGGGTGTGTTGCTAGTGGAGTTCTGACAACCCTGGTGGGTGTTTTCTCCGCCCACACCAGATTGGAGGGTTTTGTTTTGAGAGGAACAGATTGTACTTCCTTGACACAAATGTTCCCATGGGAATGCTGCTTTGAGGGAATAACCATGAACTGATGCCACAAGCAGGAAGTGAATTGTGTTCACATTGACATTTTTCTCCTCTTCCTTCAAAAGAAGTTGATGTGACAATACCAGGATTTGGTAGAGAAGTTCTTTTCAGCTCAGGGGTACTTACTTTGCCACCTTGGGGGGTAGGATGTGAATTTAAGAGTGAATGGGAAGTTCTTTAAGTAAGGGTGTCCCTGGGTCAGGCTTCTAAATGCCTCTCTCAGTGCCACCCCAGGTCCCTGGGATGTCACCCTCCGTTGCTCCAGGGCTGCACAGGTGTCTGCTTTCATTGCTGTCATTGTGTTTCTGGTTGTCTGGGGAAAATCCAGACTTCCCTGAAGCTTCATGCGCCTCTGAGTCTTTGCTCCTCAGGGATCCAGGGAGCTGGAGAGAGGCAGAATCTTAGGAAATTACTAACTCCTCCAAAACAGTGAAACCCCCCACGCAAGCCATCATCCCCCACGCAAACCATCCTGTCTCTGGGTACTGGGTTCCCCATGGAGTGCAAGGATTCTCCTTTTACACTAAAATGAAGACAGTTTTCTAAATTTAAAAAATTGCTCAATGGAGACTGTCACTTTGACAACTGAGTGCATGGACGGATCTCGGCGTGAGGGTGGAGAAGTGGCAAAGAAGAGCAGTCTCTTTCTCTAAAGATGCTAAGTGTTGTCCCTAAGCAGTGAAGCTCCCAAATCCTCCCTCACCTTTGTGGGCCTTCCAGTTCTCACCATCAGGGTCACAAGTCTTGCTCTTTGTGCAAGGCATAGTGTGTATATGTGTGTGTGTGTGTGTGTGTGTGTGTGCATGCATTTGTGAGTTGAGTGGTTGCATGTGTGTCATGTGTGATGTGTGTGCATTGTGCACGTGTGTGTATGTGAGGGAAGGTGTGGTGTGTGGAAGTGGCTGTGTTGGGCAGGTCTGCATGCTCTATAATGCAGGGCTCCAGCTGGCATTGGCCCTGTCCCCTCTGCAGTGGCTGCAAAGCACAGTCCACATAGTAGGTGTGCAGGAGATTTGTTCAGTTCAATGGAATCCAAAAGTGCCATGCTTGTTGGGAAGAAAGGGATTGTTTCCATACTGACCATACAAATGCCAACCACCGCATTCTCACATGAGCAAATGAGTTCCTGAGAGTTCCCTCGCCAGTTCACCTGCATGGCGCCCCTGCTTGCAGCTGATACAGAGGTGAGTTTTCTTTGAATCTCCACCCCTGCTCCAGGGAACACTCCTGGGTTTTTAGCACACACTTTTGGGGAGCCTGAGGATTGAAAGCACATGGTTCAGTGAATTTGGAATTTTGTGCTGACACTGAAGCATTTTCTCTCCCTCTCTTTTTTCTCAGTTTCTCTTAGGAGCCCCATCTGAGCAGTAGCAGCCCCTTCTGGGAGCTGCCGTCCCCAGCACTGTAAGGTTGGCTGCATTGCGCCTGGCCTGGCCACGGCAGTGGTGGCTTGTCTGTCCTTCTGCTGGGAAGTCTGAGCTTCCTTGGGAACCTTGCATGATCTCCCGGGTCCCCAGTTAAGCTGTCATTGCCACAGCCATGTCTGGCATGCCTTTGCCACTTACTTCATGGATCTCAATGGAAGTTTTAATGCTATGTAAGCTGCCCTGTGTCACCTTTTCAGGGAGTTCCCAATTTTCAACTGCTTGATGGGCTAGTGGGTTTTGGAAACAGTATCCACACATGTGACCCTTTGGGTGAAGTTGTGGTTAGGATATGAAGTGTTCCCAAAAGCTCTTGTGTTGATAATCAGAGGTGAAATGAGTAATTATGAGAGCTGTAACCTCATCACTGGATTAATCCATTTTGTGGGTGAATAATTTGAAAGGACTACTGTACTGGTGACTGGAGGTTGGGTGGGTGTAGCTGGAGGAAGTACTTGAAAGCCCCTGTTGGGGAGGGCAGATCATGAGTCAGTCAAGTGATTCAGTTGCTGCTGTCCTTCAGAAACACTCACATAGACTAACCAGAAGTATGTCTCACCAGCTCCTGGGGCTCCCTGCAGACCAGTAGATAGGTAAGATGAACCGGGCAACCAGCTGGGCCCGGCCAGGCAGTGAAGAGCTGGTGCCTGACTGACCATCAGGACTTGGTGTGTGTGGGAAGCTGCCCTGCTCAGGTGCTGGGTGTCAGGGGAGCTTCTCACCCTTTGAACTGGGAAAGGCTGATTTAGGAGAGAAAGGAAGTTGGAAATAGTGTGCTTCCCTTCTTCCATAGTCGAGGGGACAGAGGGCCACAGAGGTGCTCTGAAACCTGCAGGGGACTGGGTTTCCGGGCCTTTGTGCTGCTCCTGTCCCCTCTGTGCTGTCCAGGGAAGGAACCCTCTCTCTGCTGTGCTGGTTCTGCAGGGGAATCTCAGCCTGGAGAGGCTTGCATCCCCAAATCAATGGGAGCAGGGCTCTGAGGCATCACCCCCTACAGGAAAACTAAAGTGTGTTTTTCTAAGTGTTTAAATCGTTTTCTAAAAATTGAATTCAATTTTAAATGTTTTTATGATATTTCACTTTATTTAAAGAACTCTGTTGTAAATGTAGTGTGCAGGTGAATACAATCTGAAATCTAACTTTTAAAAAAGAACATTTTGAAGTTTTTCCATTTTTAAAGCTTAAGTTTTATATCCAGGCCTTTATAAGTAGTTTTGAGTTTTTAGTCTTGTGCAATAGGGATGAATATCGATGTATATCTATCATTTTCCTTACAAACCAATCCGTTATCTCTTCTGTGCTTTCATGTACTTACTTACTATTTATGCTTTATTCCATTAGTTTAAACGTCTACAATATTTTTCTATGTACAATTCTAAATGTGCTGAAGAAAGGGGTTAAAAGCATGAGTTATGGACATAAATTTTCTGAACCTGGCTCTGCCATTTGCCAGCTGTGTGACTTTGAGTGAAGGAGTCACCCTGTCTGTGCTCAGTTTCTTTATTTGTAGAATGCAGCTGCTAGATGTTCTTTGTCAGGACTCAGTGACTGACACACGGGTCAGTACAGGAAAGCATGTGGAACTCTGCATGGTGCACGTCATATATGCCCTGTCATCATCAATAATGTACATACCTAATCCTAGAGAGTTGTCCTGTAAGCTAACAAGGAGAGGAGGAGAGTGAGCCCGTGATGGGTGTGGGAGGCATCCGGAGGCTGGTCAGCGGGTGGATATTGGTGCTCACCCATCAACCTGGGCTGTGGCTGGAGAGCAGCTCAAACCCTCTTGAGTTTTCCCTGTATGTGACCTTTTGGTGGAAATGAGGACTGGGGATGGTACTCGGCTGCTGTAACATGTAAAATTGTTCTTTCCCCTTGTATTTTTTTTACCCCAAACATCCTGTGATCACATTCAAATGATTCTGTTTTTGTCTGATGACTACAATATGTTTGGCAGTGGCTGTTTGTTAAAATAGGCTGATGCTCAGCAGGTAAACTCTTGGTTTTTATACATGCACTGTAGAAATTATCTAATAGGACCAATTCTAGACTTTGGCTGACGTTATATAAATGTGATTGGAATGTGGAAGGAAAAGATTTCGAGGGATATGACTTTACACTCTTACATTTCTATTGGCAGAAAGAAAGAATCAGAGGATCCCATTCCATAATTTTTGTTCAGAAAATTCATGATGCACGGGGATTAGATGTCAGTTGGAGTAGAATCCATGCTCACCAAAGACTTCCAAGCACTGGTCTTTTTTCAAGGAATTTTTGAAATCCTGTTCCTTTGCAGGGGTGATTAGGTAACTGCTCTGAGTGACAGATAACTAGCAGATGGACCTGTGCTGCTCTGGGCCAGGGGAGTGGCTCCCAAAGACATCCCACTGCCTGGAATCCGCACTCTGCAGCTGTGACTCTGTTAGGGGTCTTGTAGATTATGCTGGGTTATCCCAGAGTCCTTTGGAACCACAGGAGTCATTACAAGGGGCGCAGAGGAAGATTTGCCCCATGCAGGAGGAGGCAAGGTGAAGGTTGAGCAGTGGGGAGCTGCAGGTCCTCTTCCAGCCTTGAGCCGGGAACAAGGACTTGAGCCTGGGTGCAAGAACACAGTTCCAGACTGGAAAGACAGGGAGGCTCTCCTCTGTCCTGCTTTTGTCCCAGGAAAACCCATTCAGATTTCTCACCTCCAGAAGTGCAAGGGAATAAGTTTGAGTTTATGGTAATTAGCTCCAGTGTTAGTTAGCTTGTTACATAGGAAACTAGTATACCACTCTACTAACTAGTAAGCTTATGGCCTAGGAGTGTTGAGTTTTTAAAAATACAATTAATATTCAAATGGATAATGAGCCCGTGCCAAGCTGTGCTGGCTATTGTGTCAAATAGGGAGAATTAAAATGCAAAAATCTCTGGAGAGACTCTGGGGTATAGACTGTTTGGAAGGCTGTGGAGGGAGAGGAAGAGGCTTCTTGCATTCCTGCCAGTCCCCAGGAATGATGTGCACCATCTATTTAGTACAGGGACCTGCTACCGCCCGGTGTCTGATCTTCAGTGACTGTGAATTTCCTGGGGTCCTATGGTCTCCCCTTTCTAGCCCTCCCCTCCCCTGGCTCCTTCTTCCCAGATATGAATGTTTTCTCCACAGCTGACATTTTCTCAGAGATGTTCTCCGTGATGCATGTACTTTTCACTTTATTGAAAACTTAGAGAACATCCTGGAAAGAAGAAAGAACATTTTTCTTTTTAAGAAAATCTGATGGGGTCTAGAGGATTTGATGCCTTTTTGGATGAAACACGTGGTGGAATTCTCTGGCAATGAATTCCTCCAGTTGGATAGCATGGTAGGCATGAGTCGTTGAAGTCCTTGAACTTACCAGGACACACCTGTAACCCTGTGTGCATTTTTAAAAATTTACTGCAGATGAGAAATTTGTTTTCCTAAAAACCTTTCATGGAAGAATTCTCACTGACGACACTGAGCTGGCTTGAATTCTCTCTTCAAATAGTTTGCTTTTCCAGTTTGTTTTCCAAGGACCAAGGCAGCACATTTTACGACTTGAATTTGGCTTTACTTTATTCCTCATTTTCATTAATGCTCTTCCTCCATTGGCACACAGGTTTGTTTGGTGCACAACATTCCAGGAAAAATGCTTAATTACTAAAAACTTTGACTGGAATTCAGGAAGAACATGCAACAGAACATATTTGTTCAGGTTAAGTTTATGTGACTTTCAAAATTAGATACGAGTCATCTCTAGCTGAACCAAACTGGTGCTTTCATTGAAAAGACTTGGTTGTCAGCAGTACAGAGAGGGATGGCCCTGAAGGCCTCCTTTAATTTAAAAGGCCTTAAAAGGAAAGGCAGGAAGCAAAACAGAGCTGCTGCTGGCATGGCACCGGCTGCTCTTGAGATCTTTCCAGAATATTCCACACAGTGCGGCAGAATTGAACATGAGTGTTGACTTTTAAAACCATTCTGTGTGCATTAAGAGGTAGCTCAGTTACTACAGACACCTGATTAAAACTGGAAAGGAGAAAAATAGCCCTGGATTAGGAATCAGAAGACCAGAATTTCTGCTTATGAATTCTTCATTTCCTGCCCACTTAAGTTTATACAGGGACCTTCAAGGCAGTGAGTTTCAGTTTCCTCATTTGCAAAATAGCAATATCTGCTTCGCTTCCCACTCAGGGGCTCTGGAGGATCTACAGATTATATATGTGAAAACACTAAAAGAAAATTCATGATATAGAAAGGAAGTGCTTAATTATCAAGGCATTTTGGCCTTTGCCAAAATTGGATGGTAAGCTTTCTGCACTCTTATTTATTCTTTGGATGAGGTTGAGAAGAGTCAGTTCTACTGTCTTCTGTAATACAAGGGAGGCAAATCTGGGGCTTGCTCAGCTCCTCTCTCTTCTGGAAGCCACAGTTGTGACTTCCTTTTCCTTCTGATGCCAGAAACCTGCCTTCGTTCATCCACAGACTGCAAAGGATGTTCCCAAGATTCTTTTTCCTCAGTCTCTGGTTAAGAGAGAACAAGATGTTTGTGCCAAGACCAGCTGAGAGGAGGACAAATCACATTTTGTCAGGATGCTGTTGTTGCGTTGGTGGTGCATGTATGAATGTATTATTTATGATGACTTCCTCTCGGGTGGCTTCCTGGTGACCGACAGGATGCTTTGGCTTTACTTGTAGATTTTTCTCGGGACACTGCTTCTGGACAGATGAGCCTGGGATGATTTCTGGTTGGGGAGGTCTTCTGAGGGCAGGGTGCTCTCGGGTTCTTTCATGAGAACTGATTTCTCCAAGCTACTAGATAATTTTCCTTGGGTTTTGAGTGATATGGAATGGCATTGCATGAGCAATTACCACTTGACATAGTTTTAACCCTTATCACTGTAACCTGAATTAGCCAGATTAAAAAGTTAGACTCTGTTGTGAAAAGAATGAGTCTCATGAACTTGGGATGGTGTAAACAGAAAACAGGGCATATTTCAATTCTATATCACAATGAATAATAGAGGTAAGAGGACCTCCATTAACCTTCTCACCAATTCTCTCAAATGTGACATGCTTTTGACAAGCTGTAGAAGGACCATGTCCCACAGTAAGAAATACACCTATAACATTTCTCACCCCAAGGATTATGTAGTATACACTTACATGAATTCCTAAAGGGCTTGGATGAGATTATGAATTCAAAAGCCACTAATGGCTACTGAGAGAATTCAGGATGATTCTAGCTCTGAAGGTGGCTATTAGGAAACTGATATTTGATATTCATGTAGACCTAAATCTGATTGATCTAAGACAACATCTAATCACATCTCTTGGAATTGGTGTGGCAATTTGAATAGGCATTGATTTAGTTGTTAAAGCAATTTTCTGTGTGTCTAATGGTTGTCACCAAAACTATGCTCTAAACTTGTTTGACTCAGTTCCTGAAATTTTATTTTAAAGCATTTTTCTCCTGAGTGATTATTAAATAAACCTTATTTTGAAGTTCTCATTTTGAAGAAAAGAGAGCCAATTCCAATGTATACCAATACCTGTAAAATACTCTAAATTACATTAACTTGGGAGAAGAGTTGAAAGTATAGCAAATCTTCAAAACATACAATTTTAGTTAACTGTTTATTATAAATGAAACAAGTTTGGTAAAGAATTAAAAGATGTTTTCCTTAACTCAGATGAGACTTCTCTTACAACTAAAAATACTTACACCTTGTAATGATCTATAAATTAACAAAGGACTTGAAAAATCAAGTGTCTAAACAGTGTTTTCTTCCCAATAGTTTGTATTTGCAAATCTAGAAATAAAGCAGAGCCTGTGCTCATGCGGGATTGCCATTCCTAGGTCAAACTCTGTTAACTGTTAGCGGTCAGAATGGGCCCAGAGTCACAGTCACCTTACTGTGAACAATGAAGCAACACATTTCTGATATTATACCATCATCAGCTGCCAGTGTCTGATGTCGTGGGAATGCCCAGGACCTTTGTGGAAGGGATGAGACAGTGGGGCACAGAGGGTGGAGGGTGGCCTGGCTTCCAATCAGAAGGCGTTTTCTTCTCAAGTTCTCTTCAATTCCATGGAATTGAATTCCCATTGTTCTGTCCCCTGTATGTTACCCAGTCAGAGAACGCCCCCCCGGACATCCTATCTGAGATAGCTCCTGGCTGTCCTCATGCAAAAGCTGTGGCTTCTTCTTTGCCCTTAGCTCCTTCTTTCCTCTTGCCACTGTTGGAAATAACATGCTTTCTGGGCAGAGGTTTGTGGCCGTGGAGGCTGCTCACTTCTTGGAGGCAAGGAGGCAGAGAGCGTGAGAGAGGAGCCTGGTCCCAGTGTTCCCTTCCTGGGCCTGGAGAGTGGTAGCCAGCTCCACCACGCGCTCATTCCATTCATGCCTTCTGCTTGGACAGAATTGGCCCATGGCCACCTCTCTCGTTTTGAGCCGTTGACAGGTCAACACCCGGTTTTCACTGCTCGATCTGGAGGGCTCTATCATGCATCCACAGGGTTGCTGCATTGTCAATTTGCCCCTCACTATAAATTCCCTTTCCATTCATCATGTATTTTAAGGAGTTCTTCTGTAATAGGGACCATGAATATAGCAATGGACAAGACAGACATGGTTGAAGAACCTTCCAGAACTTACATTATGTCCAAGAAGATGGGGAGTTGCAAAAGTAGCTTCAGTGAAGTGGAAGAAGGTTGTGGAAGGACAAAGAGGACCCCACAGCACATGGCAGGGTGTGGCCATCACAGGGGCCTGAAAGGGCCTTACAATGGAGGGCCGAGGACACCGGAGGAAGGGAGGCCTAGGGGGTGGTGGGAAGGGCGTTCCAGGTGGGGACATGCTTATTCGAGAATACTCAGACCAGGACTGGAAGCACTCTGTGGAGCTAGGACCACCCCACAGCCCGTGGCATTCATCAACGCCAGCCACCCTTCCACAGCTTAGATGACAAGTTGGAGGAAGGAAGGGTCAGAAGAAGGGAGACAAACTGAGGAGCTTCTTCTGGAGCCTGAACCTGATACACTGGGGACTTTTCTCCAATGGCGGTAGAGAAGCAGGAGGGAAAGAGGTCCTCTAACAGGCACCTACGAGGCTCAGTGTGCAGGATCTGAGGACTACTGGATGTGGTGGGGAAGGTGGCTGCACAGGAAGAGGGAGATGGTGCTCACTGGCTTCTTGCAAGAGGCTTAGCAGAATGGCTGCTCTGGTCTCCAAGGCCTGCACAGTGGAGAAGCCACGTTAGTCACTGGTGTTGGAATCAGATGGGGTGATAATGAAAATCTTTGGATCCTAAGACTCTGCTCAGTGACTCATCTCTCCCAGTGACTTTGAGTCTTAAATCACGTTATGGAAATTCTGCCTGGTGCTGTATTTCCATTGGTCTGAGACCAGCTATCTATGGTGGCTACTTCTGTGTTGGAACCAGAGCTCTGCCTGGGTCACCATTTGTCCTTTGCAGGTGTCGTTCCCTCTTAGCCTGCCCAAGGGTTGATCTCAAGGCTCTATAGGAGGTGGCATGATGCATGGGAAGTCCTCAGGAGTATGTCCTGTAGAGAGTAAATCCGTGCCAACTATTCTGGAATTGTTTGAACCTGAAAGTGACTTGCAGGTAATGGAGATGGGGACCTGCTACCTTTGAAAGATGGTGGAAACCCAGTCGCTCCCTCTGTGTGCACTCAGATGCTCCTTTATTATAGTGGTAAAACAGAATCAAATCTAATCGTGATGGACACACCCATGCAATTGACTGAATTTATTTTATTTCTAGTTAAGCAGCACCTAGGCTACCTTCCTAATTCCACTCGTCTCTAAGACGAATAAACATTGTTCTATGACAAATTGATATTCATTCGATTTTATCACTGATTGTTGCTACCACTTAAGATCAGGTCCCAACAAATACTCAGCAGTTAGTTAATTCTGAAAGTTACCTTGACACGAGCTCATACTTGTGGGTGGTTATGGAGTTGGGGGTTCTCTGTGAGAAGTGCCGTGATCCTGGGATGGCATGTGGAGGGAGGGGTGTGACTTCAAGAGGGTGAACTCATGGAAACTGATTGACTGTGTTCTAGGGCCTTGTACATGGGGTCTGCTTTTCTGGAAGCACCTTGGATTTTTAGGACTTTGGATGGATTCCACTTACTTCTCAACGTGTTCTCTCGCCGTTGTCCTGCACAAGTTGTGACTGTGCAAAACAGCCACGTGGAGCCTTCCCTCCCTCTGCCTCTTTCCACTTATTTTCATGGTGCAAGAGATCCAGGACCTTTCCTTTCGACACTCTCCCATGGGATGCATTGGGTTGCACACTAATTATGGCTTCCTTCTTAAAAGGAGTCTACTGGCAAAAGGCTCTGAACGCTGAGCTGTTCAAGACACTGCAGTTATTTGCAAACCGAACTAAAAGGTTTTAAAAAATGCCCATTATATTAATTATTGTTTTAATAATTTGGAAGTCACACTGAACGAAGAGCAGTTTAACAGTCTATGGAAATCTTAAGTATATATTAAAACATTTTATAGCAACTAAATGTAGATAGGAACAAAGTTGAAAAAAAAAAGGTCAGGTAATTTTAGCAACTCTTAACCAATGATTTGAAGTTAAAACAATCTATATGGTCTTTAATAGAGTGTTCCATTATATCTAATATAAAATTAAACTTCTACAGCCAAATTGGCCCTTGTCTAATGCTAAATCAATCTTCAAATTATCCTGAAAGGAAGCGTGAATTATCCGGTTCCTTCCATTCTTTTATCTGTCCCCAGCCATCATGTAAGTGATTCTGGGTGGATGCATTAATTTAATTATATTTGAAAGTTTTGCATGAAGCTGAAGACCAGGGGGGCTGCCATTTCTCTTGGTATCTCTCCTCACTCCTTCTGCTTTTATTTTTAGCATATTTCAAATGTTTGACTGGGTTCTTTAATGTGGAGAATAGCTGCGTGAGTGACAGTTAATCTACCAGGACAAGTTCCTGATTGAGACTTTGAGATAATTCTTTTGACTGATCATAGAGCCCGAAGTGAAGCACAATGGAGAACCCCATGCTGCAGGTCTAAGCCAGGCACTGTGGCTCCTTGGAGCAGTTAGCAGAGTGTCACCACCTGAACCTTAGCAGCCTGGCTCCCTCTTGGGAGGTGTTTTGGGTGCAACCGCCGAGGCTCTGCTTCACCAGAGTGATTAGGTCTCAAGGACTCAGAAGCCTGATGGTTGGTCCCTGGGGCACCAGCTGATCTTTCTGAAAGAGAAAGATTAAGTGACTTTCCTCCGAGTGCTTCATAGAAGCCAAGTGGGAGGTTTGCAGCCTCTACCATGGAATCAAAGAGTTTGGATGGACTACCTGTGGACCTGCCCCAGGGGGATTACAGGGTTGCAGTCCTGCTGTGTCTCTCCTGTTCCCCTGTCAGGCTGTATCTGAGATCACCCTCTAGTAATTAGTGAAAATAACTGATGAAGTCTGGGTGTGGGTTCAAAGTTTGAGTCATAGACATGTGAAGTATGATTTTTAAAAAATTATTCTAAGTGGATTTTATCATTGGATAAACCAATCCTTTCTGTGGGAGGCAAAATGCTTTTGCCTTTTACATTCTGTGAATTAATAAAAAGCATGTTAGGTCCAGGGCAGGAGGAGGAAACGGGGTGTCACATCCTTTGTCCCCTCGTTGTCAAATTGGTTAATCATTGTTATGGTAACACTCAATGTTTCCAGACCAGAACACTTTTTCTTCTTCAAGATAATGTATTTTCTGTCCAAATGGAAGATAAACAGCATTCAATTCAGGGTTCTGAATTTAATTGCAATTTTCTGTTCAGGAGAAATTACTAGATGAGGAATTTTTATTTCAGTCAAAAAAGCAGTTATTGGACTGTGAGCTGTGGTTGGGGATCTGTGGCACCAGGTGCAGGGGATCACACAAACAGGGAAGGTGGAAGACTTTGGAAGAGGTGACAGACAGAAAAGTGAGGGTGCGCTGCAGAGGATCTGAACAGACGGCCCTCCATCATTCGGTGGTCCTCCGGATGTGATCCACTGACATCACCGGGTCTGGTGGCACCTCTCCTCTGTGGTGCAGGTCTCATCTCTGGAGGATGGAGACTTGACCCTACTCTGCTGCATCCCTGAAGCTGCCGCAGTGCCTGGCGGTCCCCAGGTGCTCCCCATTTGCTAAATATTTCAATGGAAAGAATTTGAATTGTACTTTGTGGAAATTAAAAACAAATATTTGCAGTTTTTTGATTTCATGACATTAGCAAGGAGAAGAATATAGTTTAGAATCTGTAAGCAGTAGAAATCTTTAATAATAATGGAAACTGTTACTGCTGCTGTCATTCACCAAGTTCTTTTTCTGCATCAGGAGTTTCTGGACATTTAATGTCTTAAATGATGCTAAGTATTTGACTTTTAAAGAAATCAGTGAGTTTTATTTTTGGCCCATTACAGCAAGCAGTTTATGGTGTGTTTGGTGCTTGGGGCAGTGAGTTCCTCCACCCTTAGGGACAAGAGTGATGTCATTTTAAGAGCAGCTCTGCTGAGCTGGCCTTTGTCCATCACCAGGTGTCCAATGTTACAAGTGTTCATTTAAAAACTTGTGAGCATACCCAATGTTAGGATGTTATTTAAAGTCCATGGAGATGGCCCCTGTGAATTTCCCACGGTTCAAGTTTGCCCCCGCTGTGGAGTCTGCTCAGAGTGAGTGGGCAGAGGTGCTGCAGCCCTAGCCTCTGTTTGGCTCTGAAGTGCACTTGCGGGGAGCTTTCTGTGGGAATAGGTGGCTCCAGGGACATGGGCTCTGGGGCATAGAACAGGCTGTCTCCATCGGCCCACTGTGAGTCTCCAAGATGCCACTTGCGCTGGGGTGCTGGGGCCGTCTGGCTTCCTCCTAGCTGAAGTGCTCACTTCTCCCTTAGCCTCTGTCTCTATTCCTATTGAGCAAAGAAGGGCTGGAGAAGTCTCATGGGTGGTGGAAACTGGAAAATTACCAAACCTCATGGCATTTGTAGGTAAACGGATGATGTTGGAGACTATTATGCTAAGTGAGATTAGCCAATCCCAAAAATCCAAAGGCCGAATGGTCTCTCTGATAAGTGAATGATGATGCATAATGTGGAGTGGAATGATGGCAAGAATGGAGAAAGGATAGAGAGCATAGAGGGAAGGGAGGGGTGAGGGTGAGGTTGGGGGGTAAGAATAATAACAGTTTGTGTGACAGACATCATTGCCCTGTGTACATGTATGAATGCACAGATGGGGTGACTCTACTTTGTGTACAACCAGAAAAACAATTGCTGTACTCCATTTGTGTTCAATGAATCAAAAAATTAAATAAAAAAAAAAACTCACTGGACACGAGGATGGGAGGGATCACAGTGTATTTTTTTAAAAAATATTTTTATTAGTTGTTGATGGACCTTTATTTAATTAACTTATTTATATGTCGTGCTGAGAATCAAGCCCAGTGCCTCACACGTGCTAGGCAAGCGCTCTGCCACTGAGCCACAACCCCAGGACCTCAGGGTGTATTTTAACACACACTGTCTCCCTTTCTTGCTTCTTTTCGTTGGTTGAAATGCTGGAGAGGCCCGAGGCTGTGTCCTCTCACTGACAGCTTAATTCCCGTTACTCCTGTGTTCCCCACATCCAGCCAGTGTCTCCTATGGAATCAAACTTTGTGACCCCGGTTACATCAGGGTGTTCTAGTGTCCCTGAGTCCCTCTGCCACTAAATACCCTCCACCAGTTCTAATCAGGGGGAAGACAGGGAAGAGAGAGGGATCCCAGGCTTGTCCCCCCATGTGAGTTGAGACTGCAGAGCTGAGGGCCTCCCAGCCCCTCCATGCTCCCCGGCTGCTCTGGGAGCATGCCAGGTGCCAAATGCCAAGGGCAGCATCTGTTTCCTTGGGCAGGAGTCAACGGCTGACACTTGAGGAAGCCTGTGAAGGTTTGCCAGCCTGAGAGGCAGGACATTTAGAGACACCCTGCCTGAGAGTGACTCCAAGCTGCTCTCTCTGGCACTAGGTCCTGCTGGCCAGTTGATCTGGTCACGGATCTCAGTTTCTGCAGATCACACGTGTGCAAATTGTTGCTGGTGTGGCCAGGTGTTCTCACCCTGGCCAAGTGGGGCCTCTGACACTTACAATATCAATGGGATGATTCCTCAGAAGTGAGGCCATGGAGCTTGGTCCACACTGCTCTCTGGTCTTCTGTAAATCCCAACTGCATGGGGATGATTCCCACCCTCTGTTTTCATGGGTGCAGAGCAGTTGAACACTCTCAAGGAGAAATCATTCATATTGAACACATGGAGTGTTGTGTTTCCTCAATTGTTAACCTGTTTCTTTCAGTTCTTTCCTGAATACCTTCATTTTTTCTAAAAAAAAAAAAACTCTTTAGTAACAAAGAATGAGCGTTGACTTAAAATGGTCACAATTTTTTTTTTCAACATTGTTGGTTTCTGTGGTAGCTTTGATCATTTTAAATAGCTCCGTGCCATGCCAAAACAAAACATGTGCGTGCCTCAATTCCAACTCATATTTAGTAATTGCAGTGGAGCAATCTGGAAATTGAACACATTATATTTTTGTAGGTGGTTAATGGAAAGTTTTGCTTCTCATTTTCTAACAGTTGAAAAATGTTTAACTGTGTATACCTGAAAACTCAGTTTGTGGGAGATTAGGAGACTAGCCAAGGAAGACCTGTGTTTTTTCAAAACAAACTCATGTCCAGAGCCCTTGGGTGACCTTTGTAACCCAGGCTTTTTTCCCCCACTCTGTCGTAGCGGGGTGCAACTTTGTCTTCATGCTTGGCTGTTAGAGGGTGGAAGCCAGCTGTTCCTCCTCCAGCAGGAGCCTGTACTGCAGCAGGAAGAGAGGACGGGCAGCAGACAACGGGCAGGCAAGAGGGCCCTTCCTGCTTCTAGGGAGAAAGGGTGTTCTGGTTGCTCTCCTGTGTCAACTTCATATTCCCTTGCAAGTGCTGTGCATACAGTACAGCCCTGGTACCAAAATCACACAAAGACACACCAAAGAAAGAAAACCCTTCATCAATATCTCTGATGCAAAAATCCTTAATAAAATATTAGCAAATCGCATTCAAAAACACATCAAAAAAGATAATATACCATGATCCAGTGGGTTTCATTCAAGGGATATAAGATTGGTTCAACATATGCAATTCAGTAACTGTAATTCACCACTTAAACAGAATTAAGTCCAAGAATCACATTATCATCTCAATAGATGTAAAAAAGGCCTTGGATAAAATCTGGCACCCATTCATATTAAACATGCTGGAGAAGCTAGGGATTGAGGGAAGACACATTGACATCATAAAGGCCATTTGTGACAACTCCAAAGCCAACATTGTGCTAAATGGAGAAAAACTAAAAGCATTTCCTCTAAGATCAGGAACAAGACAAGGCTGTTCACTCTTACCACTCCTATTCAAGATGGTCCTTGAAATATTAGCCAGAGTGATCGAGCAAGAAAAGTAAATCAATGCAGACAAATGGATGGAACTGGAGATTATCAGGCTAAGTGAAATAAGCCAATCCCCCCAAAATAAAGGCCAAATGTTTTCCCTGATAAGTGGATGATGATATAAAATCTGGTTGGGGGGTGGGAGTGAGAGAAGAATGGAGGAACTTTAGATTATGTAGTGGAAAATCAGAGGGGGAGGGGGTGGGGGTATGAAAAATGGCGGAATGAGACAGACATCATTACCCTATGTACATGTATGATTAACAAGAATGATATGAATGTACATCATGCACAGCCATAGGAATTGAAATTTGTTCCCCATATGTGTACAATGAATCAAAATGAAGTCTGTAAAAATAAATAAATAAATAAATAAATAAAAAGAAAAAAGAAAAGTAAATCAAGAAATACAAATAGGAAAGAAGTCATCAAATGGTTCCAGTTTGCCAATAATATGATCCTATATCTAGAAGACCCAAAAAACTTCAGCAGAAGACTTCTAGAGCTTCTAAATGAGTTCATCAAAATAGCAGAATATAAGATAAACACCCATAAATCAATAGCTTTCCTATACTCCAACTGTGATTCAGCCGAGGAGTAAATCCCATTCATAATACCCTTAAAAGAAATACTTGGAAATTAATCTATCCAAGGAGGGAAAAGAGCTCTACAATGAAAATTATAGAATACTGAAGAAAGAAGTTGAAGCAAACCATAGAAGATGGAAAGATATCCCATGTTCTTGGATAGGCAGAAGTAATATTGTCAAAATGATCATACTACCAAAAATACCATACAGATTCAATGCAATCCCCATCAAAATGACATTCTTCACAAAATTAGCAAAAACAATTCTTCAATTTATTTGGAAGAGTAAGAGACCTAGAATAGTCATAGCAATACCAAGCAAGAAAAGCAAAGCAGGAGTATTACAGTACCTGATCTGAAATTATACTACAGAGCTATAATAACAAAAACAGCATGGTACTGGCATCAAAATAGACATGAAGATCAACGGAACAAAATAGAAGACACAGAGACAATCCATACACCTACAGCCCTCTGATTTTTGTCAAAGTTGCCAAAAGTATATCTTGGAAAAAAGACAACCTTTTAAACAAATGGTGCTGGGAAAATTGGATAGCTATATGTAGAAACAGGAAACTAGACCCCTTACACCCTGTACCAAAATCAAAATGGATCAAAGACTTAGATTTAGAAGCTTGACAACTGCTAGAAGAAAACATAGTGTCTCACATACACGACCAGTGTAACTCCACAACATGTACAATCACAAAAATGGGAATTTATAATCCATGTATGTGTGATTTATCAAAATACATTCTACTGCCATGTGTAACTAAAAAGAACAAATAAAAAATTCAATAAAAGAAAACATAGGGTGACACTGTGTCATATAGGCACTGGCACCAACTTCCTTAGCAAGATCTCCAAAGAACAAGAAATAAAAGCAAGACTCAGTAAGTGGGCTGACTCTAAATTTGAAAAGTTGCTTCACAGTAAAGGAAACAAGAGCAGAACCTACAAAATGGGAGAAAATCTTGTCTAGCTACTCCTCTGATAAGGGCTTAGTATCCAGAATATACAAAGAATTTAACACCCCAAAACAAATAACCTAGTCAATTCATGGGCAAGCGGCATGGCGATACATGCCTTTAATCCCAGTGACTTTGGAGGCTGAGGCAGGAGGATTGCAAGTTCAAAGCCAGCCTCAGCTACTTAGTTAGGTCCTAAGCAACTTAGCAAGACTGTGTCTCAAAATAAAAATGAAAAGGACTGGGGATGTGACTCAGTGGCTAAGCACCGCTGGGTTCAATCCCTGTTACCATAAATAGATAAATAAAATGGGCAAAAGAACTCAACAGAAACCTCTCAAAAGAAGAAAGACAAATGGCAAGAAATATGTGAAAAAGATGTTCAACATCTCTAGCAGTCCAGTCAGATTGCAGTGATCAAGATTCATTGGGGAAAAATCAGTGGGGGAAAAGTGTACATTGATGGTTGAACTGCAGACTAGTACAACCACTTTGGAAAGCAGTGTGGAGATTCCTCATAGAGTAGGGATGGAAACACCATGTGACCCAGCTATAGGACTCTTGGCTATTTTCCCAAAAGATCCAAAATTGGCATACTAAAGAGACAGCAACATGCATGTGCATAGCTGCACAATTCACAATAGCTGAATTATGGATTAATGGCCAGATGCCCATTAATACATAAATGGATTCAAATATGATGTGCACGCAAACACACACACACACACACACACACACACACACACACACAATGAATTTTTACTCAGCCATAAAAAGGAATGAAACTATGGCATATGCTTGTAAATGGATAGAAATGGATGATATGCTATCATGCTTAGTGAAATTAGCCAAACTCAGAAATTCAAAGGTTGAATGTTTTCTCTTATATGTGGAAGCTAGAGTAAAATAAAGGAAAGGGGAGGGAAGGATCAGATAGCATAAAGATAAGGGAAGATCAGTAATGTAGAAGGAGATCAAGAGGCAGAGTGGAGGAATGGTTAGGGGAGGCAATGTGGAAGGGATTCTTAGAAAATCACGTTATGTGCATATATAAATATATGACAGGGAACTTCACTTTTGTGCATATGTAGAAAGAACCAACCAGATATAAATTGATAGATGAGTGAAAGGAAGTCCAATAGAGTAGGGGAAGGAGAATGGGCAAGAGGAGGGAGGATGAGAGGGAAAGGGGGGATTATGAACTTATATGGAATTCCATGCACGGCTGAGCCTGTTGGGATGAACACAGCCGCTATGTACAACTAGGAAGCTCTAATAAAAAAATAAAATGCTGTGCATAGGAGAAAAGTCAGAAGAATGTGTGTGCATTTGTTTTTGTGTACTTAATAATTTTGTTTATCATGTGTATATTTTGTATAACATGTATGTACATGTATATGCACACATACCAGCTCACTCATGTATGCTTTGAAGTTTGTCTTTAAAGACAGTTTATTGGCAATTTAAGTTGTTTTGTCTTGGCCTTTTACATCATTAGCAATATAAACATGCATAGATTTTAGCTTTCTATGATATATTAAAATTCCAACAGGAGATAGGGATTAATTTGTATTATTAACCATTTTGACACAGTTATATGAAACTGCTGATGTATTTTGTGACTCAAGCACATTTTAATTGGGGAAAAGCAGTCTTATTCAGAATGTCATTGATCTTTCCCATGGCATTTCTAAAAAAATCATTTTAAATATCAAGAAAATTTGTGCAACAAATTCTTGTTTTGCACAATGACCATTAACTCCGTGCCTGGGGTTTTTTCAGGAAGTCAGGAGTAGTTCATTCTTTTGCCAGGCTGTAAATTTAGTTTGATCTTTTAACAGTTTAGCTTCCGAAGATATTGAAAGATTCTCATGGAGTAAGGGCCTAGGTCAAGGGGTGTGTTGGAAGCCCAGGAAGGTGGAGACTGGAGAGAGCAGGTGTGCTGAGATCTGTGGTCAGTGGCCAGCAGGGCCCCAGCCTGGTGCCTGTGTGGAGGGCCACTGGGGCTGGCATGCTCCTGGCCTGGGCAGCTGTCCCAAGACCTCCGTCCTTCTCTGTTCATCTGCATTGCAGATCGCATGGGGGTCCTGCATTGGGTCTGCTGCCCTGTCCTCTTGGTGCCTTGCTTGGCCATCGCCTGGGGCAGCCCAGCACAGTCCTTCCTGATGGAGGAAAAAATGGGAGAAAATGGGCATCTTGGTCATATTACAGCAGTGCTGTGATTGATGTTAGGTCTATTAAAAATTTTCACCGAAAAAAAAGAAAAAATGCCCATTAAGAGCTAACGTGATAAGAACTGGGGAAGGTTTGTTGTTCCGTCAGGCAGCTCTCCACTGGGTCTTCTGAGGGGAACTTCAACAGCTGGGCCTGTTGACCACAGCTGACCTCCCAGCACTGCACTTCCTGATCGCGCGTGTGCTGTCAGGCGACTCCCAACACGTGAGCCTGTGAGCAGCAGATGGATGCTTCTAGTGGAGCTTCCCTCCCACGTCATTCCACAATACGTTTTTCTATTTATTTATAAATATTTCTGTAAAATTAAACTTCTTTTTAAAGGACAGCACTAGCTTCAGATGGCTTTTTCTTCCTTTTTTCCGGTACCTTCTTACCTCAGTTTCTCCTGCTCTTCAACCCGTGTGGGGTTCCATTTTGTTATTAGAGAGTGGAAGTGGATGGGGCACAGCCAGCTTGGGACGCCTGCAAGGTCCTGGTTGTGCATTGATGGTTGTGGCTCCAGTTTCCTTATCTTTAGTGATAACCGAAATAATATGTGGAAGAGCCTAAGTGTCCACCTCCGCACCTTGACCAGGAGGCTGACCGCCAGTGTGTCTGCAGAGCCCCCTACGTGTGTGAGGTGTTCCCTGGAGTCTGGAGTTAGAGAAGCGCTTTTGACTTCAGTGCCTTGCAGGCAATGGCGGGGGCAGGGGGAGACATGTCCAAACAGGGCAGGAGGCAGCCTGCCTGTTCCCTGGGGGCCAGCTTCTTCCTGCCTCCCCACAGCCCAGTTCCTGTGGCCTGCAAGTTCGTCCACTGCTAAATGCACCCATTGTTCATATCCATTCTCTACTTTCTTATTTTACTTGGCACTTGATGACATTTTTAATGTGGGAAGTCGACTCAGGTGAGGTAGAGAGAAAATAAAGAAAAGGCATGATGACATTTTCCCTTAAAAGCATTGCTTCCCAAGTCTCACAAAGGCTGGTGAAGGTTCCAGAGCATGGAGCTTTGGACTCTCCTGAAGAGTCTTTCTGGGGTCAGCCTGCCCTCTTGGCACCTGCTGTCCGCCTTGCTCATGGGGCAGCACTAAAGCCCGCGCATCCCCCTCGCCCTGGGGATCCAGCGGGACCTTTCTGTGCTGGCGTTTGTATCACTCCCTTGACTTGATTCTCTGAGTGGTGGCATCATCGTGACTGCAGCAGGGACATATTGTCATTACCTTTTTTATGGCTTGCAATAGCTAATGTGTCTGCTTGATAGAATGAATTCTCTGTTTGTTAATCATATACACAGAAGCACCAAACAAAACAACTCATGCTACCCATTCCCAGCGTGGCCCACCCTGAAGCACACTCAGCAATGCCTGTGTTCAGCTCCATCCAGGTATCCAGGGCTGGTCTTACAGGCGCAGGTGAGGCAAGGTTATTGGGTCGGAGCCTTTGTATGACACGCCCTTGGGAAACACAGGACTCCAGGGAGCGTGCTGGGAAGTTGGGATGAGGCTCACCTACCAATCTATATGTTTGTCCACCTGCACCAGGTGGTGGGCGGGAAGCAGGCCCCGGGCCACAGTGGTGCTGCCTCAGTGCAAAGTCCCTTCCACCTGGAAAGTGCACAGTAATCTGAGCAAGCGGATGAAAAATGCCTGTAACTTTGCCTTTTAAGACTCTCATGACTTCCAGGAATTTTATATTAAAGTTTCTAAAATTAATTCCCAAACTGAAATATCACCAAGTGTGCTGTAGTTTTCTCCAAAGAGGTGGATGGATGGTGAATATTTCCCTCACAATGGCACCCCCATATTTTAGACTCTGTGTTTATTTATGAAAATGATGCTCTCAAATACGCCATCCTGGATGTGCTGTTACTCTAGAACTCTTGTGTACTGTAGATAACAAACACGTGCTTGAGCGTTGGCCCAGAATTTCTACTCCGTGGGCAGTGATTGCAGGCTTGTTCAGGAATGGATTCTCAATTCTAGATGAGCGGATAAGGGTTTGCATCATGTTGGCTTCGTATTCACCATTGTTGATGCATCAGATGATGGAGAGGTCTTCGGGAACCTTAGTCCATCTTCAGAGCATCTACCATATCCCAGGGTCTGGAAAGTCTCTGAAGCCCAGAGCTGAGGCCAAGGCCAGGCAGAGCAGCACCCTAATACTAGTGAGCCTTCTCTCCAACTGCACCCTTGTCCCCACTCTGCTTCCCTAGCCCTCTCTACTCTCCATCCACCCCTCACCCCCATCAGATGCAAGGCAGGATCACCTGGAGGAACACAATTTTCTGGGTCAGAGACTTGATCCTGAATCTGGCCAGGCTTCCTCCTTCACCCTTTCCCTGCAAACCTCCACCTGAATTTCCTGGATTGAGGAAAGGCCAGTACAGGAAAAAATAATTTACGCATCCTGCAGGAAAGATAGAAAGGGGAACACAAGAGGGTACAAGTGAGCCACTCCCCTTTGCTCAGGAACCTCTGACTGAGGGTCCACACCAGGCTGCTCAGGCTGTGACTGCTGCCCACCTTGTTCCAGAGAGAGAGCCTGAGAGCCCACAGCCCACCTGACTGCTGGGCAGGCAGCAACCTGCAGATTCTCCTCCCCTTGTACGTGTCTGGCCCTCCCAGAAAAGAAGCTCCTTCCTGGAGCATGGCCAGCCTTCAGTTCCTGGAACACAGCCTTTTAAAACACCTTTGAACCTGCACACTCCTGAGCTGACAGGGGCATGGGTGCTGAGAGCCAGGTGAGCCCCTACCTGCATCCATCTCCACCCGTCCACCCTGTCCTGAGAGAGGGTTCGGGTGAGGGATACAGGAGGGCCTGTGGCACACACGAGGTCATTATGAATCTCCTAGGACAGATGGTAGCAGAAAACTGTCCTCCCCTAGCTGCCTTAGTTCATTCATCAACTTTTGAAAGTAAAATCAGTAAATTGGCAATTGAAATATGTTATAGGCACAGAAGTTACTTCCAGAGACTCAGCTACTTAAAAATCAGTTGTCATCTTCCAACTGAATAGAATAAACGGGCACCTCACTGGCTACTGCCATGTAGGGTTGTGTACTCTCCTATGAGGCGGTCAGTCAGGTGTGGGAGAAGCTCAGGACACAATTTCTTACAGGTCCTAATGACAAGAGGTGCAGCCACCCTTGCAGAACCATGAGGAGAGACACCAGGTGGCCAGGAGGCAGAGACTGGAGTGAGCAGAGGTCCAGTCAAGGCAGGGCAGGAGGAGCAACTCAGGCTTGGCTAGCTTGAATAATTTGACAGACTGTGGGCCACTAGTTGCCTGGCCCTAGGGTGATTAAGATCGAGCAATTTCGTCTCCTGGAGCGTCTGGGCCAGCTAGATGAGGTGTGGCCCTGGATGAGCGAGCCTCATATCACAGATGTACCGCAGGCTGGGACCTTTGCTATCTTTAAGAATTGTCTAGCCCAGGGAGGGACAGTCTGTCCTCAGCCAGAAAGGTTTTGTAAAAAGCATCGTGATACAGGGGATATTAAAAGGTAAGGTGCCCTCAGGTGCCCTGACTCGATGGATGGAGTCAGGAGGGGTGGTGCCTTTGTGTGCTCCTCTGTATGGAGCCTGCAATCTGCTGTCCCTGATCATTCTGCGTGCTTTACAGTAGAGTGAGGCTCACCTGCCTCTGAACCAACTGGAGTCAAACGGCAGACCAGCAGATGAGACTGACGGGGGTACGCAGTCTCAGTGAGAAACCAGTGTGGGCGCATCAGCCTGGTGCTTGGGAACTCCAGCGCCACTCTGAGCCCTGTTCTATCCTCGGTGAGATCCTGATTTCTTGGTGTCTCACGTTCCTCACCTGCACAATGAGGACAGTGATAACCGTTCCCCATTAGGAGGTCACCATCCGATGTGCTTAGGGGCCCAGTGTCTTAATGTGCTGGCTAAACACAGGCCCCTCCTTCTGAAGGACCTGTTTCCAGAGTGCTGGGGCATGGAGCATGGAGTCTCAGATACTGCAAGGTGTGCCCAGTGATTGAGATGCATAAGGAAACAGCTCTTGGAAGCTCTGGCCAGGTCCCCATCATCACTCCCAGCAGCCTCTGTCCCGGGCAAGTTTGTCCAGACATCCCAGGAGGGCAGCAGGCATAGAAAGTATACAGAGTTTTGTGTCGTTGTTGTTGTTTTCTTTTTTCTTTTTTTTAAATAAAACAATATTTGGCTGAGTAGAATTTTTTTAAATAGGGTGCTGAGGACCAAACCCAAGGTCTCATGCACTCTATGCAGGTAAGTACTCTACCACTGAGCTACATCTCTAGCCTTTGAGCATGTTAGGTTTTTAAACAAATTGTTGCATGTGAATTATACAGAATGGTAGGTTATATTGTGGTGTCCTCATACATACACAAAAACACAGTTTGGCCCATTTCACTGTCCAGTACCTCCCCCGCCCTCCCCTCCTCCTTCCCCTGGGCTCCCTTCTACTTTCATGGCATCCTTTTTTAACTTCCTATTTTTTCCCTCTTTCACATATGAGAAAACATATGCTACTTTTCTTTCTGATTCTGACTTATTTTGCTTAAAATTATGGTCTCCAGTTTTATCCATTTTTTTTTCCTGCAAATGGCCTGATTTTATTCTTCTTTATGACTGTATAGAACTCCATTTGTACATATACCACATTTTCTGGAGCATACTCTGAAGCAGCATGGACGGTGCTGATGCTTTTCTTGAGAAACCACCACCAAAGTCAAGTACATGTAGGATAGTTATCCTTAGAAGCTCAGCATTCTTTGTCAGCCATGAAAGCTGATTGTCTTCCTATCTTTGCGGCTTCACTAGATTCCCAGTGTTTCCAGGACTGATAGCATGCCCCTGTAAGTATCCTACACACTAGAGTAAAGGAGAAAGAGAGATCTGGCCACTTCATACTCTCCTCAGTAGCCACTGCATCTGGAAGGCCATACCAGACCAACCAATTCAAAAGACAAATACCGGATTCATATGCAAGGCTATATTAAGAACTTTTTATTCATGCCTATTAAAACACAAATGAGCAGTGACTATCTCGAATGGCAGCTCCCAGCTTTGTGATAACAGGTGTGTGCATGGTTTTGTTGGTTTTAAAGAGTCCCATAGACTTATCTGTGAACTATGGAAATGCCTTCTTAAAAATAAGGACACACAGGGAGTTCTCCAGAGGCCAGCCTTCTTTAGGTAATTGATTGAGTACTTTAGGACAATGACTTTTGTTGACTACTGTGGGGCAAACCTGGGGACTGTGTGGATAGAAGGTGTGTCTTTGGTCCCCACCAGTCTGAATTTCACATTGTGACCCCACCCCTCCTTGCTTGGGTTAAATTGAACACGTGTTCTGATCCAAAATGGATGTCACAATAGTTCTCTTTCCTGTGTTCACTGGGGTTTGCTATTAGGGCAGCTGCCTGAGAAGACTTTCATGGCTGTTGTGGACCTAGGACTAGGTGGGAGTTTCCAATGCCTCCTTATGAAACAAACTTCTATTAGTGTATTGTCCTTAAACTTTATGTAAAATGCATTTTGTTAGGATGTGTGTTGCTGTGGTGTGGATATGAGTTGTCACCCCCAAAGTGCATGTGCTAGTCAATGCAGGAATGTTCAGAGGTGAAAGGTCAGGTTATGAGAGCTGTCACTGAGTCAGTGGATTAATCCACATCATGGACTAGTGATTTGAATGGGTTACTGGGTGGTAACTGCGGGCAGGTGGGGTGTAGCTGCAGGAGGTGGGTCGCTGGGGGTGCACCCTTGAGGGCTGTATTTTGGCCCTGGCTCGTGTCATCCTCCCTGCCGTGAGCTGAGAGCATTCCCCCACTCTGTCCTTCCATCATCCTGTTCTGTCTTACCTTGCACCCAGAGCAATGAGACAGACATGCAACCATGGGCCCCTTCCTCTAAGTTGTTCTTGCTAGGCATTCTGATCACAGTGAGGAAAAGCAGAAAAACACATGCCTGTGTTTATTCTTCACTAATTGGACTTATTCAAACATCCATTCATGGAATACTAAGGTCCCAGTAAGTACCAGTCATGCTGGAGGTACAGCCGTGGAAAAGCCTCCATCTTCACAAACTCACCTTCTCCTGCACATGCATGGGAAGGAGCTATGAGCAACTGGTCCACAAATGAACATTCTGTGTATCAGGTGGAAACTCACCCTGGGGAGGAAAGTTAAGCAGGCTAAATTAGCACTCCTCCTCTCCACTTTCCAGCCCACAATGCCTTGTGCTCTCCGCTGTACTCTTGTTGAGATGATAACTGGCATGGGGTTGGAAAGGAGGTTTGAATAAATTAATAATGGTGGCTATTTTGGGTGAAACACAGTATTTCCATTGATTGAGTTGAGAGTCATCACATTTTATGTTCATCATTATAGGAATTACTAGGGTTTAATATTGTCAAGTATGAGAGCTGTTAAACAAGTCTGTTCTGAAAGTCTTTCTTTTGCCTTTAATATTGTAAATGGGTAAAATAGTGGAGCTGGTGTGGGCTTCCTGTGGAGTTAACCTTTAGCACAGTGATAGATTTATTTCACTAGGAAAAATGTCTCAAATCATCTTACAGATCTTGTTTACATATCTTCCCTCAAACATTCCTCTAACAGACATGATATGGTTTAAAATCTGAAAGGATTCACCTTATTTAAATTTTTTTTTTTAGTTGTAGATGGACACAATACATTTATTTATTTATTTATTTATTTATTTATTTATTTATTTATTTAATGTGGCGCTGAGGGTGGAACTCACAGTGCCTTGCATGTTCTAAGCAAGTGCTCTACCTCTGAGCTACGACCCCAGCCCCAGAATTTTCCTTTTGATAAGACATTAGTTGCATGGTAGGAGTGGGCAGGCAATGCAACTGGGGTTAGGGTGCAGTCTCTGCTTTGGGTCATCAACATGCAGAGCCTCCTTCTTCTTGGATCTAAGGTTGTGTGGTGGATGGCCTGTGCTGGGCAGGCCTCCAGAACTCTGGACAGCTCATCTCTCCAAAGTGGCCACTGCCCTTATCTCCTCATTCTTCTCTTTTAAAGACATCCTTATAGACATCACTCTTAGAGGAACGGTGTGGGTCCACATTATTCTCTCAAGCAAGGAAACACAAGATGTGAAGGCCAATGCCACCCTTGTCACATTCTCTGTTGAAACCACTAACATTTCTTAGCACCAACCACTCCTGAGGACTTATGAGAGGGACAAGCCAGTTCAATGATCCCTTTCAGTTTTATACAATGGTTTCTTCCTTCAACCTGGACAGATTCCTCTAGTATTGAAAAAAAAAAAAATGGTGCCTTGCAGAGAATATTCTTAAAACTACTCTTTTAGCTCCAGCATTTTTGCTTGAAAACCAAGCATGTTTTCTGAACACCCACGTCATTTCATCCTTTTCTATCAATGGGAAGGTGTCAAGTTCCAAGTGAACACCACATATAATAGAGCCCAGTGTTTTTGTCTACTAGTGCCCTGCCATTGTGCCAATCATATTTCTCCTTATCTAAAAGTGTTGCTATACCTAGAGGAAGGAAGTGGTAACTCTTTTTCATCCTCAATTTCTTCTGCTTAGCCAACATTTTATGCTAAAACTCTCCACAGTGTAGTGACTGGAGAACTCTCACTCATGTGGATATGAGGTGATTGTGCCAGTGTTTCAACTTGGTCTCGATGCATAGAAAATGATGGTTAAGGAACGTAGTCACCAACTCACTATCAAAAGCTGTAGGATTTGAGATCTTACTCCACTTGAAAGGTAGCAGACTGCCAGAGTTTCACAGATGCCAGCAGAAGACACGAGTTCCTGGATCAGAGACAAAGACTGTCATTCCTTGTAGTACATCCAGCAGCATGAACCTCATGCTCACATGGCTTCCATTGCCAAATGCCCAGGTGAATATTGTGCATGCAGTGGATTTGCACCACGGAAAATCAAGGAGTCCCCATCTTAAGAAACCCAAGTCTTTTATCATGGTTTCACACTTGCCCAATCTTTGCCCCAGAATGAGGTGTTGTATTTAAGATCCTCGATGTGAACAAATCTTCCCTTCGCACTGCAGGGAGGCTCTATCTCTGTCTGCCAAGACTATTTGCTTCACAAATATCCTTGAAAAGACAGCATAGGGCAAGGGCAGTGGGGGCCTCTGCTCAGCCCACGATATCCGTGGCATATTTCTGCCAACACTCACATAGATGGATTGGTGTCTTCTTGCAAGCTTCAAGATTTGTGACTCCATACATTTTTGTCCCAATACAACTGATTATTCCTTCTTACCTTTACAAGTTATTTCTTCCTGTTCTCCCATAACTCACCATTTTTTCCTTGTCCCAACACTACATCATAGTATGTATTGATTTTTTTATTTACATCAATTAATGTGTTTCCCTCTTAGACCATAAGTACCCCAAGAGCATTCATATCTGGTTTCTGGTACCATGCTTATAGGAAGAAATGTGTGTTAAATTAATTAATAAATGTGTTCTTGATTTTTATTAGCATAAGGAAAAAATGTGAACCATCCACTGTTTAATTATATTAGAGAATAAATAAAGCAGACACTTGCAAATGTATTTAACTACAAATCATGGTTAGACCTGGTGAGGTTTAAGAAGTAACTGAACTGGTGATGTCACAGGGTTCCCCCCACCCAGGAGACTGTACACTCTGACACCAGTGCCTTCTCGCAGTGAGGCAGGAGGTGCTGGGTGGAAAGGAGCTGCCTCCTGCTGCTGCTTCAGCACTCCAAGAGGAACGTGGCTGTGGCAGCTTTTCTACAGTGACTTGCCTACCTGTGGCCTTCAGGTGAGCCAGATAGTGACGCGAAGCTTTCTTCTAATTCATGTGTCACATGCTTCTGCACTTTGCATTTCAAATTCTCAGTTGAAACCACTCAGAAAAACCTTTGCAACATGAAAATATTTTTGAATTGGCAAGTTGAAAAATTTTAGTAAGCGATAATTACTGCATTTTGATATCAAAGAATGAGTCCCATGCCTTCTCTTTCTTAACTGAAGAAGAGAAAGATAATACTCAGAAATACAAGCTAAGAGAATTATATTCAAATTTGTTTTCTAGTTGTTATTAGTGTAGTTTAGGTAAGAAGGACAAAGGAGTAGATTGATTTATTATTTACCCATTACTGTTCACTTTCAAATGTGTAAAACAAAGAGCTTGTTTTGTTTAAGAATGACTCTAAAAGTTCATGACTGTCATTACAGTACCCTGGGTTGGTGTTCCCCTCTGGGTCTCTGCTGACCCTCACAAAGACATGTCCCATTGAGTATACCCTGTCTTGCTGTGGTGACAATGATGGGCTGGTCACCCAACCACACGAACTTCCGCTCTTTCAGCTCAGTCATGATCTTTTGCATTCTAGTGCTTACTGCAGAGCTGGACACTTGCTAGAGATTCAGTAAATATGTATTGAAAAGCGGGATGCCCCGCTTGTCTTTCTAGGCAAACAGAGGATGAAATCCTCTTGCTTGGAACATGGTGGAATTAAAGGCAGGAGAGCTGCCCCATCAGGAGCAGCCCCTGTACCTGCTCGCTCTCCCCTGGGAGGACACAGGTAGCCCTCACATTCACTCTTGTGTGATGTTATCTGGAGACTCCTCTCCTTGGCATGCCCACCTGCCAACTCGGAGACCTGCCTGTTTAATCCCCGACTCACTCTTACTCTTCACGCGTGTTAGCAGGGACCCAGCGCATTGTGGCAGAAGGCATTGAAGCCTCGTGGCACAGAGGGAACAGACACTTGTTCACCTAAAATCATGGCGACCTCAAAGTGGGAAAGCAGAACTGACACGGTTAGAAATGCTCTCCTACCACTTTGATTTTGTGGTAGATTCATGCACAATATTGTTATTCTGCAATTCCTAGTTTTAACTTCAGAATAAATATTTTAATGTATGTGGTCAATTCTCAATAATTTTGCAATTAAAAAATGCCAGAAGATGCACTTACTATGTCTTAGACAGAACCTCACACACTTTAAGCCAGATGTTTGGGAAAGCATACCTTTTTTTGTATGTGAACCAATGCCACTAATATATGTTGCTCTATAGGATAAAATATTTGTTTGGGAGACATCACTTGGCTGATATTAAATTTAGTCTGTGGTGCTTATTATTTACTGACTGCAAACAGGAATATGTTACATAACTTGCATTTCCTTGCAATGATGACTTGCAATGATGATCTTATATAGAATTCAAAGATGGGTATACCAAGACATTTTGCCAGCCTGAAAGTGCTGTGCAAATGTTGGTTTGTTGGGCTGTGAAGAAGGGGGATTGGCAGAAGCAGAGTCACCAGTGATGTACTGAATCAGGTCATGGCTAGGGCTGGGGACGTGGTTGGAAAACATCCCACCTTCTTTGGAGGAGCTGCCAGGTCTGGGAGCCATGTGCCTGGTTTCAACAGTGTGTCCTGAATAGACTGCTCATCCAATGTCTGACCTTTGGGAAACACACCTGCAAAGCAGAGATCAGCAGCAGTAGAAGTTCATTCCTTCATTGTATACGTGGTCAGTCTGAGGATGTGCTGCCTGGACGTTGCATTTCTATGATTGTCTTGAGTTTGAGATTAGATGATTTGCTTTTTTCATCCTTTCTTAAAAAAATTAATTTGTTTTAATTAGTTATACATGACAGTAGAATGCACTTTAATAAGTCATACCTAAATGGAGGGTAATTTCTCATTTTTTCTGATTATACATACTGTGGGATCACATTGGTCATGCAGTCATAGATGCACATGGGGTAAGAAGCTCTGTTTCACTCTACTATCCCCTCCCTTCACTCCCCTCTACGTAATCTAAAGTAACTCTCTTCTTCCCTAGCCCCCTCCCCCTCCATTGTGAATTAGTGTCTGCATATCAGAGAGAACATTCGCTTTTGGTTTTGGAGACTGGCTTATCTCACTTAGCACAATATTCTCATCTTTTTTGTCCCTCCCGCATCCCCCATAAATAAGCTCCGAGGTTAGGATCTGCTTCTTGAATTTCTGTTATGGTTACGGTCACCACAGCACCAGGCTAACGATACCAAAGAAAGGAACCCTATGGATGATTAACCTGGCTGTACTAAAAAGGGATTATTAAGCTCAGTCTCTAGGGCCAACCTTTGAAAGGACAGAACCAGAAAGGAACATAGTCATGTATAATGTGTATTTTTAAAAATGAACTGAAAATCGGTACGACTTTTAGCACGACTAGGGATAGATTCCACTTGTTAGGATTTGGTGACCTTGCATCTATTGCACTGGACCTGGACATTTCAGGAGATGAAGTCACTGCGGGAAAACATTCTTTCAAAATTTCCATTTCCGTAAAGGTCAGTTCTACGTGGCAGCTGGCGCGTCTCCCTTCTCGGGATGCTGCCGTCTTGCTGATACTGCCCTCTGTGTTATGGTGCCTCATCCTTGGACTCCATCACCTGCAGAATGAAAATCCTTGGGAAAAAATCTGCATCTGTACTGAACATGCACACACCTTTTTTTCGCTTGCTATTATTCCCTAAATCCTACAGCGTAACACCTGTTTACAGAGCTTGTTTCCATTGCACAGGGTGTTATAGGTAAAGCGGATCCAGGGTGCAGGGGAAGGTGTGCGTGGGTTGCCTGCACACAGTTCTCCTCTTCTGTATAACTCCGATCTTGTCTGCACGGGGTGCTGTCACCAGGCCCTCTGTACTTGTTTCTTGGGAGTCACAGACAGTGTAACAGGGAAGAGTTACTTGCAGGGATGGAGCACATCCTTGTAAGGAGAGAACACACAACAATATGGACTTTGCATATTTGTAGTCAGGAGGTAAATAACTTTAATCCCATTATCAAGGGCTGTCAAGCCCTAATTAGATTTTTCTTTTCTTGTTCCCTTGCCCCATGGCTTTCAATTCTGCCTTATAAATAGAAAGACTGTACTGACATCCTCCCCATAGAAATAATAAGTTAATAATTAATAATTAATGTTAGCAGGGCACCATTCTTGAGGAGTCTTGCTGTGATCAAACTAGGTATGTGGGGGTAAGACAGAAGTAAGCCCTTTTGAAAAAAAAAGTATCAGTTTAGGATTCCACAGCTTTGTGAATACACCTGACTACGTGGTCCGACTATGCTCTTTAGTGTTGTAGGCACATGTGTATTAGTATTTATTGGAAGCCTTTATTTTAGAGCAGGTTTGGTTTCATAAGCCAGTAGAGAAGAAAGCACAGAGATTACTCACAATATCCCTGCTATCCTTGGACACACCCTCCTGTCTTCAGCATCCCCCAGCATGATGGTCAGTCGATCAAGGTACATTGATCAACCTACATGGACACCTTGTTACCACCTGGAGAGAGCTCATGGTTGACATCAGGGCTCACTCTTGGGATTGTAATACTGTGGCTTTGGACAAATGCATAATGACATATATGCACCATTATAGGACCACCATGGTCCCAATTTCATTTGCTAACCTCTTATTCCAACTGCAAGAGCTCCGAACCCTGTGAAATGTTTATCCGACTTGTTGACTGGGTTCAATCCCCAGTGCCAACTGGCAAAAAAGAAAAGAAAAGGACACGGAGCCCCAAGACGTTGGGGATAAACTAGACGGTCCTACAATCACGAGTTGCTATCCTTATTCAAGGTATTTTTTGAAGCCAGACATGGCAGTACACACCTGCAATCCCAACAACTCTGGAAGCTGAGGAAGGAGGATCACAAGATCAAAATAAAAAATAAAAATAGAAAGGGCTAAGGATACAGCTCGGTGCTAAAGCATCCCTGGATTCAATCGCCATACAGTATATGTTCAACACATGTATGTGTGTGTGTGTGTGTGTGGGGGTTACCCAGGCTGGCCTTGAACTTGGAATTCTCTGGTCTCAGCCTCTGGGGAGACTAGGATATATATATATATATATACGTATATATATATATATACATATATATACGTATATATATATATATATAGATGATAGATAGATAAAGATATAGATACATATACACATGTATATGTATATATGCATATATATAATGAATTGATTTGCCAATTGGGGTCCTCAATGGACAGACAAACCCTACTTGCTACTATTCTGTCTTCCCCTGCAAATCTGTGACAATCTTCCTGGAAGATGACAGAAAGTACACAGTCATGTCTATCAATCCCATCAGTTCTAAAGCTCTTTATTAAGTGCCTACTGTATGCCTGTCACTTTCCTAGGCACTGGGGAACCATCAGTCAACAAGTTGGATAAACATTTCACAGGGTTCGGAGTTCTTGAAGTTGGAGTAAGAGGTTAGCAAATGAAATCGGGACCATGGTGACCGAAAGCCATTTACCTCCCCAAAACCCAAGCTCCTCCCCCTCATCTCCTTGATGTCTGCAACTCACCAACTTCTTCAGTTTTTCGTTTTCCCAAAAAACTTCATTTTAACGAAAATAACATAAAACTCACTTCCATTCTTTCATTGAAAGCCTAGTGTCTAATTCGTAATTTCCAAGATAGAGGGACACCAAAGATGTCCTGCAGTAGGTGAATAGACAAAATGCAGTCCATCCGGATAATGGCATAGAATTCAGCACTGAAAAGCAATGAACTATCGAGTGACGACAAGACACGGAGTGACCTTCAGAGATACTACCAGGTGAAAGACGCCAACCTGAGAACATCACATATGATGTGACTCCAACTACATGACATTCTACAGAAGGCAAAGCCACGGAGACAGGAAAGAGATCCATGGGGGGTGGGGGCAGGCAGATGAGCAGGTGGATCACAGAGGACGTTCAGGACAGTGAAACTGCTCTGTGTGGTCCTATAATGGTGCATATATGTCATTATGTTTCTTTGATTTTTTTGACATTGTTCGGCAGTGGCAGTATGAAAGTGAGCTGATTGAAATGGAACAGTAAGTCGTGAGAGAAAATTAAACCTGACTTTAGTCTGGGGTTTGCCAGGTTTGCTTCCTGTTCACAAACTTTCACCGTTTCAATATCTTACCTGGATTTGCATGTGTTCCCGTCTGAGAATTGTACATATAAGAAATCGCTTCAGAGGCACCCCTGAGTGTCATGGCTGGTGTGGGCAGAGCCTTGGGGTGGACCTGGGGCCAGGATGTATGTGGGCTCCAGCTCTCAGGGGAGGTCTAGTGGGGGAAACTGAGGGAAGGGGGCGTGTGTGGTTCAAGTGTGGCTGCTCTGCTGAGGGAAGTGTTGGCACGTGCCCCAGGCACCTGGAGGACCGCCTGTCACTGGGTGGAGGCTTCATGCTCCAGTCCGTCCATCTGCCAGTGGGTTTGGACCATTCGGGAGTATGAGCTCCCCTGTGAGCTGAAAACGAAGGGTGGGCCCAGGCTCCTTCCTAACCTCTGTTTATCTAGAAGACGGTGGGACAGCATTCACCTTGGCTATAGATTAGCTGCCACTTACTGGCTCTGAGAGAGAGCTGAAAAGTCAGGTTCCAGGCAAGGTTGCTGTCAGGGACGCCGTCCCCTTGGTGGACCCCTCAGTCCCCTCTGGGCTGGTTCCCTCCAACATGCTGCGGGGGACGCCTGGAACCTTGGGCCCCAATCTTGGGCTGAGGTGCAGGAGGAGCTGGTGTGGGACTCTGAGGACTGGCTGTTCTGAGGGCTGCGTGGGCTCCCGAGCGGCGAGCGCAGTACCTGGATCCTGGCCTGGAGGAAGAGCACCCTCGTTATTTATTACCCATGTGCTTTAATGACTGCTTCTGCTGTCCCACGGAATAAAACACTGGTGACAAGGCATAACTTGAGTATCAAGTTATTTTAAATGGTTCCTTTCCTAAGACAGAGAAAAATAAATAATTGGTCATAGAAAAAAGAAAATGGTCTTCTCTTTTCCTCTCTTATTCCTGAAAATCTGATTTAGGGTCTTCAGAAGTTTCGATTTAAGGATGGGCTGTGCCAAAGCAAAGCTTGTGTCCATGTTAATACGACTTCTCACCTTTGCCTTCCGTCCCCTTTGCCGGTGGGTCTTTTCCTTTAGTGTTCTCTACTGCAAATGTGGCTCTTTAATTTTACTTTAAGCAAATGAACAGACAAGACTTGACCATCTTATTTATTAAGTCTCTGTATTTTGAGAAAACTCAGCCATTTTATGTACCTTTGATCATTTTGCAGTCTCACTGAGGAAGTCAGTGTATCTGGGAGCCGCTGAGACCGTTCCCTTGTCTAGTTAGAAATTCCTGCGTACTTTTTTCAAAGAGCTGGCTGAATAGTTCAGTGGTGTGTTTTTTGCAAGACCGTGTAGAAGGAGAAAGACAGCACCGAGAGCCTGGAGCCACTGGACGTGGGACAGGTGGTGCCCCAGGAAGTCAGCAGCACAACTAAAATCCAGAGACTTCCAGCGGCACTCAGCACTCCTGAAGTACATATGCACTTGGGCAGTTCATCAGGCAGGAATCTGTACTTCAACTGCCATGGATGACGATGCTGGAAATAGGTGCCCGTCAATGCACAGCCCAGTAGCTGTCCCATTCAGAGCCACCCCTGGCCGCCTCCAAGTGCCATTTCAAGGGCACTCTTATTTTTAAGTGTTAAATACCTACTTCACTTTTGAAAATTCTATCTGCATCTTTTTGACTGTGCTAGTTGAAGAATGCTTTTTGTTAAAATATCTGACAGAGGATGCGGATCAGACATCGCCAGAGGAATCCACAGTGTCTGGCCCGCTCCACGCAGTTGTGGCAAATGTGGCCCTGGCTTGGTGGCCTGACCCAGGGTCCTCCAAGGAGGGATTCTGAAAGTGGAAAGACTGACATTTTGTTCCCTTTGCACAATTTCGCTTAGAATGAGAGAAACCTTTGTGCTCCAAGTCGAGTGTAAGCATCTGCTATTTAGTTATTATTCTGAAAACAGGTTTTATGAAGAAGCTAAACTTCTGTTACCTTTGCAGCAATTTCCCCGAGGAACCCACCGGTAGCCCAGTTCTGCCTTCAAATCTAGTTTCTTCCAGGTGGGCCAAATAGGCTGAAGGATGCTCTTTGGGTTATCAAGGCTGCACGTGTTAACATTCAGCTTGTCTGAATGTTAGGGAAGTCCTCTGGAAAAGGGCAAACCTGCCCATGATTTCAGGTTGCTTCAAGAGACCTGATAGGAAAATGTTAACTGATTTCCCCCTGGAACGAACCACAAGGTAAATAACAACTGGAATCCAAACCAATCAAACCCACCAACCACTGGGCATTTCAGCAGATGACATTTTTGAGAAGAAGACAATATTGACTTAAAATACAAAAAAGAACACAGGAAAATAGTTCACATTAAAATCCTCCTGGTTCAGAAAGAACTTCATGGATTTCTAACATTCTCCTTCCTACAGTCTGTTGACCTGATGATGGATTTCAGTACCTCTAAATGTTCTTGGTTTTGGAAAAGACCCCACGTGGGCAAATTTTACTCCAGCACATAACAAGTAAATATTGTACATAAATTCTTGCAGCCTGGGGACCCGCAAGTGCCAGGTGAGAGAGCACAGACCACATCAGTTTAGGAAGTGAGCATCTGGAGGACACAGTGTGCTGTGGGTGTGTGGCAGGCACACGCCCCATGCGGATGTCAATATTCAACAGACAGAGGATTGAGATTAGTCATCCATCTTCCTGACCCGAGGTCGGCGAGGGATAATATGCTCACAGACGAGAACAGACTAGAGTGACATTAGAATACAAAAGACCAAAATGAGGGTCCAGAGTTCCTTCCTGGGCATTCACCTGGGCAAGGCAACCTGTTTGCATCTGGCAGCATTTTTCAGATGCCACTTACATAGGCCAGATGTGAAATGTCCAGTGGTGTCATCTAGGGCTGTGGTCGCTCTGCCTTCATCTCATTTCACACGCACACGGACATAGTGACCTGGCGGAATTTGCCTGACCCAGGAAGGATGAGAAGCAAGAAATTCAGGGAGCCAGAGCAGGAACTGAGCAGCCGCTCAGGTGAGTGTTTGGCAGTTCTCTGCAGCTATCGCAGAATCTACCAAGGCAAGAAGGAACCACCCAGGCCTGAGAGGCGCAGGGTTAGCCAGCTGCTTCTTCTGATGGTGGGGAAAGAGCAGGGGCCAGTTATCCCACTGCGAGTGGTGCTGGACTGGAAGTTACAAGCAATGCTATTGGATAAAAATGGAGACAAGAAAATATGCATGTTACAATGGAAAATGTAGAATTATTCCACATCATAAAAAAGATGAAGAATTATAAGCATTAGAAGAAGCAGAGCTCAGTAAGGCAGCATATAAAATAAAGGTGCAAAAGTCAATTTTCTATTTACCAGTAAGAACTGGTTAATATTTAGTGACATAATGTGATTCCATTTATGTATTTACCAGTGTAACTTATGGAATGCTCCCTCCCACTTCTTGTGCCCAAGTTTTGTTTTGCTGGAGTACATTCTCCAGGAGTTTTTTCAGACAGGATCTATGGCTGACAAGCTGTCTGAGTTCTTGCATGTCTGAAAATCTCACTGGACACTAGTTTGTGTGGTAAAGGGTTCTAGTTCAAAATCAAGATCATTTTTCCATCAAAAATTTTTTAAAGATGACCCTATTGTCCTTTAGCATCCAGTGTGGCCCCTGAGAAGTGTGGTGAGAAGCAGATCACTAATCTTGGTGAAGTTTTCTTGCCCCCTTTAGACAGCTGTTCCATTTCTCTCCCTCTCTCTGTTATCCAGTTCTGTCACTTCCGTGCAGGCTTTGGTAATCACTCTGTCCTGTTGTAATCGGAAGCCTCTGTTCTCCTATGTTCAGTTTTTTCTGTTCCTTCTGTTCCATCCTCTGGGTATTTCCTCCTACCAGTTACCTTTCTTCTTCCTTTCTCACCTTTTTTCCAGGGGACCCTGAAACTCCCACCTCCCTCTTGACTCTCTCATTGTCTGACTTTCTTCGTCTGCTGATATTTAGCTGTATTCCTTCTGCAATTTGACCCACAGAGTGTTCTATTTATGTAATTGTCGATGATCTTCTGCGATCCTAGAGCATTTTCCTCTGTGTAGTCTGCTCCCTTTCCCTTCTAATACCATCCCTGAAGCCCCTTGAGAGCCTAAGGGTTGCTTTCCCATCTGTGTCTCGTCCCACCTGAGCTCTTGGGAGCCTCGGCGTGGGTGTGGGTCTCCCTGAGGTCCTTGGTTTGGGATCATCCTGGAGCTTGCTCCCCTGGTTGCAGTTCTGCTTTCCCTGTGGTGAGGTCCTTGCCTGGGCATGAGGAAGCGGGCTCCGCAGGGTTCTGCTGGCTCCAGAGTGCCCGCGGTCACCTGGCACCTCCTTCCTGTCCTCAGGGCCTCATCTGGAGTGCAGGCGGGTGGCTCGGTGGGTGTGCCTGCCTGGCTTGGGTGGTTCCCCTGGATCTCCAAAGCTGCCACCCGCCTGAGCTTGTCACTGCTGTTTCTTCTTAAGGTGGAACTGTGGCCTTTCCCAGCCTTTCCTGGCCACCTCTCCAGAGCCCTGCTGGCTGTGCCTTCTCTCTTTGCCCTCTGGTCTCTTCAGGACTCCTCACGATTTCCGACCCACGCAACCTGTTCGTCGTGTCTTCTGCGCTTCCATGAACCTTTTCTTCTCATTACACCCCTTTCTGTCCCTTCTGGGCCTGTGCCTTGGAGAAGAGCAGGTCCTGTGCTCAGGTTGTCCTGTGCTGGGGCAGGTGCTGCCCTAGGCAACGGTTCACGGGATGTCCCAGGAGGGTGGCGGGGTGAAGTCGGGGGCCTTTAGTCTGATTTACATTTGCAATAAACAATGAATAATTCTGTTAGCTTAATTTGACTTGTATTTATACTAAAAAACCCTTTTCTCTGAAATTTACATTTAACCTAAAAGAAAAAAAAAACAACCCAAAAAACAACCCTGCTGTTTATCTGAACCTCAGTTTTGATTGCAAATCCTGTTTCTGTTTGCTCTGAGTCTGGAGCCACACCAGGGGCATCTGTGGACCAGATGCAGCACGGACGCCAGAGGCCTTTGTGCGGTTCCGGATGGGACAGAGGAGGAGGGACGCACACACAGGGCCTCCAGAGAATCCCAGCGCGGCAGCTCCTCTTGGTGTCCTCTGCCCAGAGCCGGGTCAAATGAAAGTCCAGGTCTGCTGGGAGTGGCTTGCCTGGCAGCTTCAGCCCCTTTGTAATGCCAGCTCAAAAGTGATCTATGTGAACAGCCCAAATAGTGTTAATGTAGGTGAGTTTCTAACATTGAGCACAACGAACAGCACCTTCCTAACCAGCCAGTGCGCTGAGTGGCTCCTGGTGCTTTGTCTCAGATGTAACTGAGTCTTCTGCAGCCTTGCTAAACAGGCTCTTCAATCACTCACACTTCTAGTACTTCCATGGAGTGTCAGGAGCTTCAAAGACCTTGAGTGGTGACCGGAGAGTGACCGACAGCTAGAGAGCTCAGCGTTCCTCACCGCCCCCAGGGACGGGCTAAGAACAAACTAGGGTGTTAGAGATCATGCAGGTTTTTGGTTTTTTTAAATTGTCCTGTGTGGGGGAGGCCAGTGAAGTATAGGTGGAGCCTAATTATTGTTGACATGCTTGTCAAGTGATCCTAAGAACTGTAAGCACAGCTTTGGCTTCTATTTAGCAGAGAAACATGAAATGCGTGGTTTGGCTCCCTTTATCCTCATCTTGGAATGAAGTCCTGTAAAAAGGTGCCCAGGTGTTAAAGATTTCAAGTGGAAATCTGATGCTTTTTGTCTTTGAAAATTCTGTGGGTATCAGCATTCGTTTTCTCCTTTCTTTTCCATCGTCAGGTGACAGCCCTTGGTTTGGTTCTCCTTTAGGCCCACACTTTATCGAAGTTGATTCCAAAAATAAAGAATTAGCTCCCAGAAATTGTCAGGTTCGGAGCTGTTTTACTTCCTGTTTAGGTACCTGTTGGCCACACTGCCTGTATTCGGCAGAAGGAACTAATTGGCCCTGACGGTATCTACATCCTTTACAGGTTTTTAAACAACAACAAAAAATTTAACAGACACATAGTAACTACATATTTGTGGGGCACAATGTAATTTGATACTTATATACACTGTAAGATCAAATCCGGGTAAGCAGCGTTTCTATCTCCTTAAACATTGATTGTTTTGGAACCTTTGAACTCTTCTAGTTCTTTATAAAATGTCCAATAAATTATAAACTTCAATCACCCTACTTATTTTTCCTTTCTGTGTTTTGGTACCTATCATCTGACTTCCCTTGGTCCTCCCTGCCCTCTACCCTTCTTAACCTTTAGTGATCACCATGCTACTCTTTATTTCTATGAAACATTTACTTTAGATCCATCTAGGAGTGAGGGCATATGATACTTGTCTTTATGGGTCTGACATATTTCACCTAATATGTCCTCCAGGATTTCATTCTTTTTTATGGCCAAATAATATTCCACCACACACATATCACATTTTCTGCCAATGGACACCTCATTCAATTCCATATCTTGGCTATGGTGACTAGTGCTGCAGTGGAGGTGCAGCTGTCTGTTTGATTTGCTGATTCATTCCCTTTGGATGTGTACTTGGCAGAGGGAAGTGGATCATATGGTAGTAGCTTTTAAGTCTTTGTCTAGTCTCTTCACAGCTCAGCTACTTTTTCTTTCCTCTCTCTAAGGCTTTGTGTACTTATTTTTTGAAAACTGCACCCATTTTGTAACTTAAGCTACTTCAGTCTTGCATTTGGTTTACTTTTCTGTACAATTTGACCCATAAGAATTCAGGGCCTTGGCTAGCATGTACCAGGGTAAGGGCTAACCTGAAAATAAAGGAGAATTAAAATTCAGAATTCTTACTTAGGGCTTTGAGTGAGCATTGTTGAAGTGATTAGCCATCCATTCTGTGTGTCCTGAGTGTTATTGATGAGCACTCTTCATGCAGAGCACCAGAGGTTGCTCCAGCTTTTGTTATGGGTGGTGTTTTTTTTTTTTTTTCCCAAGCCAAACTGTATCCAGCTTTATTAAAGATACTTTTCATAAACAATCATGGTATTTCAGGCAGGACCTGGGCAGACAATCGTTAACAGTATACAACAACTTTCAAACTCCCTTCTTGGATGGACTACCAAAATCAGAAAGCCACTATAAAACCCAATGAAGTCTTCATTTGATGCTCTGAATAGGGAAAGTTTAGAGTGAGGGTTGACATTTCACATTTAGCATGTTGTATAACAACTTTTCACAAGCCAACCCTGACTTTCAGGAAATGAAATGAAAATGGCAAAAATTATTAATCTGAAGATCCACAATCTAGAAAAAGAACTGCTGCTCTTCTGAGGGACACTATCTCAATGATGTCATGGGAAAGTCCAGATAGCCCGACACACTGGTAAAACCAATTGTTGGGAGTCAGATCCCAACAGGTCTGAGATCAGGGGAGTTAAGTCTATGCCGATGGCAGAGAGGGAGAGGAGGACACAAGATGAATTTGAGTTTTTCCATACCACAAGGTGTTTGTGCCAAGGTGGCTATGTGTGCCAACATTAGGGAATCCCTCCTCTTGGGAGCCAAGAGGAAGTCTCTCAAAACTAGCAGGGAAAGGTATTTTCCCCCACAGCAATCCAGCTTTGGAGACGCTCTACTAGTGACGTATGCTCCTTCCCCAGAAGACAATAATGAAGTGTTCTGTGTGCTAACAACATAGCTTTAAAAAAAAAAAAGAAAAGAAAAGAAAAAAAAAAGTAAGACAAAATTCTGCATTTTTATAAAACTTGATAAAAAATAGTATTTCAAACTGTACAGTCACCAGAAGTACACAGTTATCAAAAATGCACACACTTCACTTGGCATTTCCAGCACCTTCAGCTTTCTGTGCCTGGTCTGTTTTGGCATCTCCATTTTCTGCAGGGTTATTCCCATCCTTGCCAGCCTCAGCTTTTCCCTTTTTCCCTTTGGGTACCTTCTCTCCCTTCTTTGCAGGGGCCTTTTTAGGCTTGGGCTCTGGCTTTGGAGGAGCAGGTTTAGCAGACAACCTTGCGAATCTTCTCTGTGGTTCGTCCTTCACCTTGGCTTTATCTCCTTTAGCATCCCCTTCATCCTTTCTCTTGGGCATGGTGGTGACAGCGGTGGGACGCAGGCGCTGGACGTAGGGATGCAGCAGCGCGCGGCTTTGGTTGGTCCAGGGGTCGTTCTCACCTCTTCTTCTTCACACTCATGGGTGGTGTTTTGTTGTGCTTGCATCCATTCTCTCTTCCTGCCACTTCTGCAGTCGAATGTGTCGCTCTTAAACATGATTGGAAACCAGGGCCTGTGGTGGCCAGGTGACTTATAAGGACAGGTTTAGAATGTTCACCTCAGTGGGAAATTGGCAGGAGAGAGGGATGAAGGAGAAAGAGACTAGGGAAGAGATATAGAGAAGGGATGGAGAGAACCTAGAAGGGAGAGAAGACAGGAGGTGAGATCAAGAGAGAGGAGTGAGGGAGTGACTGTGGAGAGCCTGAGACCAAGGGAGTGCAAAGCCTGGGCCCATCCATGCCACCAACAGGTGATCTCTCCATAACCCACGTGCTTCTTAATCCAAATCCGTGACGTGCTGACTTCATGCAATATCTAACTAACAGGGTCTCAACAACAACAACAATAATAATGATAGTGGAAGAACAGTCCTTTGGGGCTGGGATTTACGTTCCTTTGTGCTCTCCATGAATTTTTAATTCTGAAGAATTTCATAAAGCCTTGAAAGAGACGAAGGAAAGGAGTTTCCATTCAGTTTGGTAGAACAGATGATCAGAAAAGCCAGCTGCGTCAAGATGCAAGCCCTTTGTAGAGTAAGCCCTGACGTAGGAAGGACCTCTGGGGCCTCGCCCGGCTCCTTTCCCACTGCACTTCCATTGACAGGAAGGCTCTGTGCTGGAGTGGTTCCTGCCTTGCTGTGAGAGCCAGTCCTGGGCACCTCTCTCCACCTCCATGTTCACTGACATCCCGCTGACAGATTGCAGGAAGCCATGGGGGGAGCATTTATACCATGGAAATGGGCAGAGTACAAATCAGGGAGCCCCGTCCCTGTTCCTGGAGAGCTGGCTATTAAATAGTCAATGTTGACCAGCACACCCCTAAGTGCCCCACATTCCCTCTGGTGCTCTGGTGGCCAGTGTCCCTGTCACTTGTTATTGGACACCCCCAAGAGCCTGTTCCCATTCTCCACCCCAAATACCGACGTGTGGGGATGCATGCTCTAAGGAATGTCTTGTTTTCAATTTCCGTCTCATTACTCCATCAAAATTTATTTGCCCTGAATTCCAATTCTGTAAACGTCTATTCTGTACCAGAGAGCCTCCCAGTCCCCCATCCAAGACCCTTGTGTCAAATTCGCAGGATGTATTTTTTGCATGCTACGTTTGGAAGCCTGGATCTTTTGGAGTAGGACAATTCATAAATTCAAGGGAGAGATGTGAGGCCAGTCTTTGGCCCTCAGCTCAGGGCACCATTCTTCAGCATCCTGTTCTGTACTTGACTAGCCTTATTGAATGCAAGCAAATCACATTAAAAAAGAAAGAGGACTGGGGGGTGTTTGTGGGTAGAGCACTTGCCTAGCATGTGCAAATGTGCAAGAAAGAAAAGTATTTTGGGCTTGCCAAAGATGGTCCTGGGGTCAGTGAAATATCATGGGGAACTGATACTCTTTGTTTTCTTTCCAGAACCAGCAGTTCAGTAAAGCAAACCTGGTTTAGGGAAGTGATTTCCATGTTGTGGCCTCACCAAGGGACTTGACTGACCCCAGGTCTCGGGAGGCGAAATAGATGTGCATGCACATTTGGAGTCTTTCCTCCTGTGGTAGACCTGTGTCCTTGGCCTAGAGGGGACTTCCGGTCATGGAGTCATTTGCTGGTCTCTGAGTGTCTGGCCTCTGTACAGCCCCAGGACGTGCGGGCACTTCCAATTCTTAGAAAATCCAGGCTCTGAACAAATGAGAAGAATAAAAACCAAACAAACCAAAATCAGAAACAAAAAACAGGAGATAGAGAAAGGAAATAGAAAAGTGAAATATAGAAATTGAAGAGTTAGGAACAAAGTGATTAAGTAAACAGCCTTACAGCTTCAGTGGAACTCTCCAGAATTCCCAATGGCTTGTCTTATGAAACAGAACTAAACAAGTTTAGAGACTGAGTTTTTCTTCCAACGTGTCCCTCATAGTCCATGAGACACAGAGTCGATTCTCCGCTGACCGGCAGAAGGTGACAGGGATGCATTCCACACTGTGATCTAGGCCAGGATCTCCAAGCAGTGCACCAAACAGGTCTGTGTCCACACCCACCGGGGGTTCCAGACCCTGACTTGTGTGCCGAGCCTAGACAGGTGCTGCTGCGTTTGCTACCCGAGATGTGTATTTTCCGGCACGTGGCCCAGTAGGGGCTGCGGTGGGATTCTTCATCACTGACAGTAGCCGGTGTGCATGGCCACTTGTCAATGGCTGTGAATTTCCCCTGATGAGATTCTTCCTGCCTGGCACTGGGTCAAGTAGAGAAAACGGGCGGGGAGAGGAGCAGGGAAGAGCCCGACCTGATTTACAGGCCTCTTCTGCTCCAGTCTGTTCTGGGCAAGGCATGATCAGGAGCCTGCAGCTCCCAGCACCCGTGGCCCAGCACCCATGGCCCTGCCTCCACGGCTCGAGGACCACGTCTGCTGCACGTCTTCCAGCTGAAAGGCAATAAGAGCAGATTTGCGATGTACAGTTTTCCTGATTAACTGAAGAATACACATGGCTCATTCATACTCACAAAAGCAGGGTTGCACCAACACCAGATCTAATTGGCTAAATAAATAACGCCAAGGTTCCACTGCCTGCAGTCTCTCCTTTATTGAATTATTAATGCCATGTCCCCCTCCAGATCAGCAGCAGCTAATAACTGGCTTTCCTCAGGCGGTTAATATTCTCCAATCGGTTATAAATTGTCCTGTGGACTCACTTTGCTTATGTTATCGGCTCGGTTTTGAAAACAGCTTTGGATTCAGGAGCATCATAAAAGTGAAGCTATTTCAGCATTGTATATTTTTTCAGTAACAAACAAAAATATGGGCTTGGTTATTTTCTCATAGTCTCAACCAGGACTGATTTAGCTTTAAGGGACATTGGGCGACGTCTAGAGAAGGCTTTAGTTGTCACAACCTGTGGGTGGGCCTCCCGTGGGTGGGCATGCTGGCAGTCTCCAGGGCTAGAGGCCAGGGATGCTGCCGATGTCCTGTAGTGCACAGGACAGTTCCCCAGCCCAGAGCTTTGTAGGTCCCACTCTCAGTGACCCCGTTGAGAAGCCAGGCTTAGAAAAGTTTTAAAGGAGGAAAAGATGACATTTATAAGACAACTTATTTTTTTTAAAGGTCTTTAAAAAAAAGTTGTTGTTTTTCGTTATACACGACAGTATAATGTGTGTATGATATGTCACAGTACACGGAGGGTGACTTCCCAGCCTTGTGGTCGCACGTGGCGTGGAGATCACTGGCTGTGTATTCATGGATGAACACAGGAAAGTATGTCCAAGTCATTCCACTCTTTCTCATTCCCATCCCCCCTCCCTTCGCCCCACTCCCCCCCCATCCAACACGGTGAGTCTCCACTCCCGCTGACACACCTGTTTCGAATCAGCATCCACATATCAGAAAGAACATTCAGCCTTTGGGTTTTGGGCCTGGCTTATTTCACTTAGCATGATAGTCTCCAGTTCTGCCCATTTACTGGCAAATGCTGTAATCTCATTCTTTTTTAAGTCTGAGCAATATTCCATTGGGTATATGTACCACGTTTTCTTTATCCATTCATGTGTTGAAGGGCACCTGGGCTGGTTCCATAGCTTAACTATTGTGAATTGAGCGGCTATAAACATTGATGTGGCTGTGTCACTGTAGTGTGCTGACTTTAAATCCTTTGGGTATAAACCAAGGGGTGGAACAACTGATCAAAAGGTGGTTCCATTCCAAGTTTTCTGAGGAATCTCCATACTATTTTCCAGAGTGGTTGCACTAATTTGCAGTCCCACCAGCAATGTATGAGTGTGAATTTTCCCACATCCTTGGTAACACTTATTGCTTGTAGTTTTGAAAATTGCCATTTTGACTAGAGTGAGATGAAATCTTATAGTAATTTTAATTTGCATTTCTCTAATTGCTAGAGATGTTGAACTTTTTTATGTATTTGTTGATTTATTGTATTTCTTCCTTTGTGAGGTATCTGTTCAGTTCCTTAGCCCATTTATATTGTGTGTGTGTGTATGTGTGTGTGTGTGTGTTGTTTTTTGAGTTCACATTCTTGATTGTTTCCTTTGCTGTGAAGAAGCTTTTTAGTTTGATAAAATCCCCTTTATTGATTCTTGATTTTACTTTTTGTGCTTCAGGAGTCTGTTGAGGAATTTGGTTCCTAAGCCGACATGACGGAGCTTAGGGCTACTTTTTCTTCCAGTAGGTGCCACGTGGGTGCCTGTGCCCATTCGTTCTCCCCTTCAGGCCGTGTTCCCTGAGCTCCTCTTAGCCTCCGCCTGTGCTCATGCTGGGAGGGGAGGTGGTGTGCACACCCCGCCCTCAGCCTTCTGGTGAGGAAGCTGCCATCCCCAGGGCACTCCAGGCCAGTGGATTGTACTCATGGCTCTCAGAGGGACCAGAAGTGTTTTGGGTTTGGGAGGTTTAGGATCTTGGAATATTGTTGGAATATTGTTTTGGAGGTTTTAGGATCTTGGAATATTGTCTCATTCTCTGAGGACTGAGGCACTCCTTCAACACAGAGCCTGGAGACACTTGGATGCGCACTTGTGGGCTCCTGGTTTTGACTACACTGTCGCATGAGGTCTGTGGAGTTTTCCACTTGGGGTTTCACATTGGCACCCAAAAAGTTTTGCGGCGTGTTGGATTTGGGGCTAGGGATGCTCAGCCTACAGCTGAAGAGGGATTGCACCTCTTTTTGAGGCTCTGCTCCTGTTGCCAACGACATTTTCATTTTTGGATCCCCTTAAAGTGCAGCGTATGCGACATAGGTATTTCTGCCCCGTGACTGACATTGTCACAGATGAGGAGAGAGGCCCTCCCATTCCCTGTGGTCCTGCCACGTCCTCTGCTCCTGAGCAGCTCTGCTGTTTCTGGAGATGATCGGTGTTCTTATTGTCCCTTATTTAAAGGTAGGAAGAGGGTGAGGGAGAAGCTCTGAGCACACACACTGAAAGACGGCAGGCGTAACACGCAGGAGCCTGGGAAGGTCAGCCAGGGGTTGGGCCCAGCTGGCTGGGTAGGTGGAGGGCCAGGTGACTTGGGCTCCTCGTGAGTGGGAACCCCGGCCCCACAGTGCCTTCTGCTCAGAGGGAGGAACCCCTTGTCCCACTGCCAAGCCTGGGACAGAGGTGTACCCTTGCTTTTATCAAGAAATGCAAAGGCAGCCATCAGCAGGAGAGAAATACAAGCTCTCAATGATCTTTCACCATGGACTGGCAGAGGTTAGAAAAATTAAAAAGAAAATGGGGATCAGTGTGTGCGCAAGGGTGGGTGTGCCTATCCCAGCCTCATGGTGGTTTAGATGTCCCTGTCAACACAGGAGGACCTGCGATTCCAGTCCTTGAGATTCACCCTGCATTGACATCTACCCAGTTGTGCAATGGCAAATGCTCATTGCTTTATAAATTTTTAGTAGTGGAAAAAACCCCTAAATGTCTATAAGTAGGGACCTGGTTAAATAAAGTAAGAAGCCTTTGAAAAGAATGGCTTCTCTGCTTTTGCCCCCGGCAGTACCCCATCCACTTAACCCCTCCTGTGTATACATTTCTGGCTATAAATACCTGGAGAATTAGGAAGGAGTACACTCCAGCCTGTTCTCATTGGACATCTCTGGAAAAGTGAGCTGGACTGGAGGGGTGCAAAGGAGATTTTCTGTCACTTTATGTAATTTATACTTTTAGAGGTAACTACCGTGTATCATTTTTAAAATGGTAAAAACTCTTAATTGAAAGCTTTTATTGAACACCCATTCATCTTCAGGCACTCTGCTTGGTACTGATAATATAGGTGCGAGTGAGACATATGTGTTGCTAATGAGTAGGAAGCCTTTAGCAATTCTTATTGGCCAAATTTATTCCATTTTCTATTTTTGGAACCTTAGTTTATCCTTTGTTCAAGACAATTGAGCTAAAATAAAATTAAGGTCATTTGGTCCTGTTGAGATGACTTAGTCCTGCATATTTCTGAAATCATTTTTAAAAATATTACCAAATGGGAAATAAACATTATTTTAAAATTGGTGTTCTTCACTGAAACATGCTGATTGTGTTTGCTGGTCAGAAATATGTGGCAGGATGTGTTCACACAACACTCACCAGGCCCTAGGCACGGTGACCGAGAAGGATGCGTTCCTAAGTTTGGAAAGTCCACCAGGGAAAATGCAGATAGAGAACCCCTAACCCTGAGAGGGGCTTGGTGGGGATTTCAGTGTTGTCCGCAGTAGCCGCTTGGAGGACAGGGTAACTAAAAGTAGACAGGAAAAATAAGAGTGGAAGGTACCAGAGTGGGGTGCGTTCCAGCACGGGAGGTCCTGGAGACAGAAGGTTCGCCATGTTTAAAATACCACGGCCATGGGTGTCTCAGATGCAGTGGGCAGGAGAGAGGGCTGGGGCCAGTTGGCTGGTGGCCCTGTGGGGGTGGGAATCCCACTGCTACCACCCTACAGAGGGGAAGTAGCCACCACACTGGTAATGGAGATGGTCCTGAGGAGATGGGGAGAGATCAGATCACTTATGGCAGGGCAGGTGACCCCTGCGGCCCCTGCCCAGTGTGGGTGCCTCCCTTCCAGTTGCTCAGTGAAGGGACAAACCTTTCAAACCCGTGTGGACCCCGTGAAATACCAGATGTCCTAAAATCAAAAACAAGTATGCGCTTCCCAGACGTGCCTATGGCTGCTTGGGTTTTTCAAGTCAGGGGTGTCTCCTGGTGGGAAGGTGCTGCGGTTCCTTTGGTTCTTGTCTGCCCCCGCTGGTGTCCCCGGTGTGGGCTCCTGCAGAACCCCATCCGTTGAGCAGATGTTTCCTTCAGCCTTGGCTCCATCCAGGCTCAGCCTGGACCTCAGGCTTGAGCTGCCTTGTCCTAAGCCGGGGGTGCGGGTGGCCTTCGTGAGATCTCTGTGCTTCTGGCTCACTGCGTAGCCTGGTCTTGGGACCCAACCCCGCCCAAGGCTGAGCCCCTCACCTCGAGGTCTTCTTTCTGGGCATCTGCAGGGTAGTCAGCACCTCCTCTGTCTCACACCCACCGTGTTCCTAGTTTTCAAACTCTTGGCTTTTTTCTTTTTTTTTCACTCTTTGAGGGAGGACGTGAATAGTGTGTACCTTCCTGATGGCCTGTTGTGGGAGCAGTCACGAATTCCCGAGGAATGAATGACCTTGGTGCTCACCAGCACCCTGGATTCTGGGTGTCAGTGAGGGGCTTCTCACCAGGGACTCTGCCCCTCTGATCCAGCATTGGGACTCCTGGCCTGCTAATCTGGCCCCTCTCCCAGCTCAGGAGAGCATATTAGTACTAAGCATAGTAGGTTTGTAATGTAGTTCTTAGTAGATAAGTCATGTAGTACGTAGATATTGATTCCCCGGACCCCTGGGCTGATCCTGCGCTGAGGATCCTGTGTCCCTTCTCTGCCAGCTGGCAGGGCTGGGCTTCCCCCAGGAGGCCTCACGCCCACCCACCTGGGCCATGCACACCACTTGCCCCAAGTCCTTCTCCCTGGCTTTGTGTCCCCCTCTTCCCTAAACCCTTTCCCAGGGCTCCTCCCTCCCTCTTCCCTCAGATCCTCCTTTCCATATATGCATATCTGCAGCCTACACAGTAATGAAAGTAAACCTTTGTGGGCACTAAGGGACTATCTGAGCACGTGTGGTAGTACGGCAGCAGCTCAGGAGGCTGAGGCAGGAGGACTGCAAGTTCAAAGCCAGCCTTGGCAACTTCGTGAGGCCTTAAGCAACTTAGCAAGACCCTATCTCAAAATAAAAATAATTAAGAGGGCCGGAGATGTGTCTCAGAGGTCAGGCATCCCTGTTTCAAATCCCTGGTACTCTCCCCCCAAAAAATCTGGAAGTGAACAGAAATTATGGAGTTCTCTTGGGCTGCTTCCTCATCCCCTCCTGCCGTCCGTTCCCTTGGGATCTGCTATTTAATCAAATTGGCTGTTGCTCCAGACGAGGCTGCAGTTTGCCTGCTGCCTGTGGGATCGCCCCGGGAAGAGGCTGAAAGAGCCTCTGCAGAATTGTATTCCTGGGACATGGGGCAGGAACTCTTCACCACACACCTCATTCTCACCGCACTGAAGTGACTTACGGAGTCACGTAATCCTGTCAGGGGTGCCATGAGAGAGGAAGAAATCAAAACAAAAAACCTTCTAGGGCCCTGGGTGATGTCTCTTCTATGCCCCGAACTGTCAAGAGGCAGATAGAAGCAAAACAAACCCAGGCGCTGCCAAGCTTTTATGGAAGTGGAGGAGGATTCTCTGTGGGAGGGAGGCCTTGGGGACCCAGGACTGGCTGCATGGATCCTGAGAGACAGGAGCGATGAGTTCGTAGCTTTTTAAAAAAAATTAAACAGCGTATAACCCCGTTTTTGATCATTTGCATTATAGATCTTCCACTCTAAGAGCATCCAGTCATTTTACTAAGAGTAACAGGTTGTTACTTTTCCCACTTTTCTCCATTCTTCCTTCAAGCAAAATTGAAAATGAAAACATTGAACAGAGCGTTTAATTTTGAGTAAACGAGATTGCCTGGAACTGTGCATTCAGCCAGGTGTTCAATCAATCTCGTTAAAGGGGCTCTGGATAGTCTTACTGGTTGAGAAGACTGTTGGTAGCAATAGTTTTCACCACCATAAGTGTGGACTTACAGATCTTAGTTTGTGCTGCTTGGTTTAGATATTTTAAACATCTCTCTTGCATATTTTTCTAATCAAACCTATGACCATTTTACCTTGGCAGCCATCATTTTGAATATTCCGAAGGCGGGTCTTGTTCTAAACCAAGGATTCCTGTTTTTGCTTGCATGGGTGCTGAAGAACTCCCAGTGTCCCTGGTGGGTTCTGGGGTCTGGACAGGTGAGAAGGGGCCACCCCATTCTTTTCATGATTGTTTCCATCAGCCACGTGGAGACCCCGGATGGTGGGACGTGCTCCGGGCAGGAGCAGCTCTGTTCTTGGAGCAGGGTCTCCTGCTCGGCTTCTCTCCAGGTGCTCCACTGTGCAGTACTTCAGGTGGGTGTGCAGGCCGGGCCCTGCAGGATCCAAGAAATCAGGCCTGTCCTTTCTAGAGCTCACCACTTGCCATGCTTAAGGCACTCAAGTCACTTGTGTGGACGGGTGTGATGTGTGGTATGGGGGGGCCACTGGGTCCTCGGGATTCCTAAGCCAGACGTGGCCTAGCTGACCACGTGACCTTATCCGAGGAGAAAGCAGGACTGGCATCCAGCTGAACAGTTTTTGCTTTCAACTTGCTATTGTCCTTCTCCCCAGCCACTTATGCTGATTGGGAATGTCATCATCATAATTAGTATTTTTAATGTTTTGGTCAAAAACTAGTATCTTCCCTGCAGATTTGCAGAGCTAGACCGTCAGATCGCTCCCCATTCGTGCCTTGGTCCAGACCGGCCAGTTCCAGTCACGGACACCTTCCACATCTCCGGACTTCAGACCACACATGTCTTCATCTCTGGTCCATCTGGGGCCGCTGGAGGTGCTCCTCGCTCTGGTGGCAGGCGAGTTCTGGTGGCAGGCAAGTTCTGGGGCTGCCGTCACCTGGAGCCTGGCTGGCCTGTGCTGGATGAAGAGTGTGGTGTCTGGTACTTTGACTCACCAGGCTCTTGTCCAGCGGGGCAGGATCCCTTCCTCTTACATCATCTTGGCCAGAGGACTCACATGTCCATGGCCAACTTCAGAGAGGCCAGGAGTGGGAGGAAGACATGGCGGCACTCCAGACCCATGAAGCCTGGACTGGTTTTCCGTGTTTTGTGTAACACGCGGTGTTGCCTTACCTTTGCGTGTGCAGCGTCCGTCGCCCGGGTTTCTCACAGAGGTGTGCCGTTTGCACACGTGTCTTACAGGTGGTACGTGCTCAAGGCTGCACCTCAGCACCAGGCAGAGCTGCACGTGCAATCTACCTTTGTCGGCTTCCTCTTGGCCATTGCATGATGCTGCTGTGTGATTCTGTTGTGGCAGTACTGTGGGGACGAGGACTTTGCATTCGGAAGTTCTGTCGTCATGCTTACCTGGGACATGCAGCTGGGGACGTGCCCTAACCTCCTGGGAGCAGAATTTACTGTGTGTAGGAACTAACTTTTGTCCCACCTCCTTCTGGGTCGAGTACCTACACTGTGTCTTTGTCACCTTGTTTGACATAGTGGAGATCCCCACACCCATCCTAGGAGCTGCCATTTCCTGATGGTCCACGACGTTCAGTCACAGGGGTAAGCCCTTTCCACACATGGCCTCTTAACTTGCCTCACCTCCAGATCATGAAGGAGGACTGGTGGCCTGCCCAAAGCCACATCACTAAAAGCCATGTTTGTCTGGCTCAGAGCTTGGCCCCATGGCTTCTGGTGCCTCAGGATTTAGATGAAAGCCCTCCAGATAGCCAGGTTCTCACAGAGCACTTTCAAGAAGGGCCTGCGGGGTTTTCCCAGCAGCATGCAGGTTCTTTGGATCTGGTGTCCAGGACTTTTTTACCTTTGCTACCTTGGGGAGGGAGAAAAGTCACCAACAGAAGTGTCCTCTGTCTATTCTGCTCAGGTGCCCAGCACGTTCATGAGTGCCACGCGCTTGGGAGTTGGGTGGAGCATACAGCTTAGAGTTGGCACTGTGGCTCTGGCCTGCAGGAAGGGTGGCCTTGAGCAGGTTAAAATCTCTGTACGGTCAGGAATGAGGCCTCCTTCCCTGCAAGCGCCTTACTCACGGATGGCTTTCAGTGCTCGCTGCTCTGCTCTGAATGTGGGTGGTGTCTGCAACAGGCCCACGGGTCAGAGGCCTGGTCCCTCGGGTGGCACTTTTGGGAGGTGCCCTGGAACTAGGTGGGCCTGATGGGAGGTCATGGGGCGTGCCCTGAAGGGGAGTGTGAGACCGTGACCCCCTGTCTTTCTCTGTTTCCTGGAGGTGATGGAAGTGCTTCGCTCCAACAGAAACTCTCCCCATTATGTGCTGCTTTCCCTAGAGGCCCAGAGCAATGGGGCCTCTTGAACTGGAAACTCCAGAAACTTGGGCCAAAATAAACCTTTCCCCTTTATGAAATAATTGCCTCAGGTGTTTTGTGATAGTAATGTAAATAATACTGTTACTTAGTGGATGGTGGTGGTTTTGGGGGAAATGTCAGCTTTCACATTTTCTGGACGCCCTCCCTGTCTGCCCAGCAAACATTTCATCGAACTAAAGTCTATGCTTCCTTTAAACACTGCAGAGTGACAAACAAGTGCCCTAGTCACAAATTGCAACCATTGCTACTGTTAAGTCATTCTCCGCCATGGGCATTTTGGAGGGGTCAAAAAAATTAATTTCTTGAAGCAGGTGAAAGTGGAAATTGATAGAATATTTTGGAGAACAACATGGCAATATGTACGAAAAGCTTTAAATATGTATGAATCCACTGACTTAGTGATTCATCTTCTAAAAATTTGTCCTAGGGAAACGATCAGAAGGATTTATGAGAAAGAGTGTTTGGTATTATGATAGCAGTAATTGGAAGTCACCAAAATATCCAGTAGCTGGAGATTGGCTAAGTAAATGGATACCACTGTCTGATAGATTTTTATGTAAACTTTTAAACCAGATTGATGAATAATATTCAAGCATTTGGGCAAAAGTAGAGTAGCTTGAATTTTATATAATGGAAATATATCGACATGCATAAAAATTTATAGGTAGGTCATACTCCCTAATGTAAATGAAATCACTTTTTAATCCACCATGAAGAGATCCTTCACTCCTTTCTTTTTACCTTTCTGCATAATCCAAAATTTCTTACAATACATAAATATTTAGAAAATATTGTAATTTATTTCAAGGAGGATACAAACAAAACAGAAAAGCCTGCGAAGGAAGGTTTGGCTTAAAGCTCTTGGTTCTCCTGCAAGCCCTGGATCAGGGGAGCGGCTATCAGGGTGCGGCCTGGGAGGTTGCTCCACCTCTTCAGGGGATCTGTCAGACTTTCAGTCCCGCTTCCAGGAATGGAGGCGTCTGCTTGGCTTCTCAAGTCAGATGTTTCTAATTTGGCAAAATGACTGTCATTTACTCTTATTAAAGCTACAGCAAAACACAGCACTACTTCTCTCACCAGTTGCATTCTGAATAACCAGAGACCCTTGCCTGACCCTCCCAGTGGCCTCAGCGCCTGTCAGTGGAGCCGGGCAGCCTGCCGCTCTTAGTCTGGGTGGTTACGGGGACATGAGTCACACTGATCTTCTGCAGCCTGGAGCAAAGCTTCTGGCCTCTCTCTCTGCTCTCCATAAAATGGGGATAATCACACTTACTTGCCTACCCAGCTCACGGGGGAGCAGTAAAGATTAGTTAGACTTTGCAAGTCAAAGGACTTTGAAGTTTTAGTGCCCCAATGGTGTTGTTAGTAATAAACCTGCAAAACTTTCATCTGCAGTGTCCCTTATTTGTAGCATTTAGTAATTCTTCAAGAGGAGCCATCCTCCCGCAGGCAGGATGCCAAACATGCTAGGCCAGGCAGGCAAAGGCCTGCCCGACCCCTCGGCCCACCGGCTCCACCTCCAGGCGAGGAGCTGCGCCACCTGCCTCAGCTTGACTCTGGTGTGGAGGCTCCGGCATGTATTCCTCAGGTCCTGTCAAGGTGGAGGGCCACCATGCTCACTGTCCTCCCGTCTGGACCAAGAACAGACACTGTTTCCAGGTGTGCCCACTTGGCCTGCAGGGCATGGCCAAGCAGAACCCTGGGGTCCTCGGGCCAGTGCCCTGCATCTCCTGCCCACAGGTGGGAGTCGGGACCTGGGAGTAAGGAGCTGCTCTTCGCCTCAGAGGCTCCTGCAGGTCATGGTCCTGCTCTTGGCATCGGATCCTTTTGCTCCTGAGATGAGCAGGGCTGAGTGCTTGCCTGTGGGGGAGGATTGATTCGGGGAGACCTTCCTAACCTGCCCTTGCCTCTCGTCTCCAGGCGCTCCCCGAGACTACCACACGCCCTCTGCACTGTTATTACCAAACCTCTCTTTCCCTCACATCTGCCCGCTCCTGTGACAGATCCAAGACGCGGCAATTGGAAAAGGCAGTCTCCCCTTGGCAGTGACTTTGAAGAGGGTTTCAGAATTGCTCTTCGGGAGTGGATGCCAATTATTTAATGTTGAGTGGGAAGAGGAAGAATGAGGAAAATCATCCAGCTACTCGGAGAAACCTACCCCAGATCATTAGCTCTGAAGTATTTATGATAAACATCGAAAATAGTCAGTGTGGTAACGTGAGAACAGACTGGATCCACTTGACAACTCTTTGGTAATTGAATTTCCTCGTCTTTGCCTGTAAATACTTTTGCCTAGTTTTCCAAGGTAGATACCTCGGAGTCCTTTTTGGTTTCTGCTCTCAAATCCTGTCCCTAAAGCCCCAAGGTCTGTCTCCTAGGAACCCCTTGCCTCCTTTTCCGTCCTTATCAACCATGTGGCTGGTGCGAGGCTTCCTTCCCTCACTGGCCTGGTGGCCTCTTAGTCCTGCTGGCTTAGTCCTGTTTCTGAGGATGTCCACGCAGGCGCACTTTGCCTCTGCACACAGCCACTCAGGTCCTGGAAGCCTCGGCCCAGGGCCTTCACCCTGGAGACGAGTAAGGAAGGGGCTTCCTTCTGGTCCTCCTCTGGGTTCCCTTCAATAGTGCCAAACAGAAATCGCAAGGGGGAGTCAAAGAGGAGTGGGGGACTTTATTCTAGACTATGGTGATAAGGAGAGAGAGAGAACTCAGATCCCCCAAAACAAAAACCAGGAAGGCGTCTGGGCTCCAGGATGGGCAGTGGAGAGGCCCTGGAGGCTGTCGGGGGAGGCCTCAGTGTGACTGGGCCATCTGTGTCGGCCGATGGACCCACAAGCTCGTCACAGTTAGTCTCCTGCACACTGGGAGCTGGGAGGGAGCTCTCTCCCCGATGACTGCTTTTCAGACAGGTGGCCTCCAGGTCCCTGAGAAAGATGGACTGGGTTGTGAAACTGGGCACAGATCGAGGGAGGACTCCTGTCTCACAGGGGCAGAGGGAGGGTTTGCAATGGTAGGTTTTCTCAAGTAAATGCTTAGAGAAGTCCAGAGCCCAGGGTTGGGGAGGCACCTGTCTGGAGTTCAGTCAAGCTGAGGGGGACGGTAGGACCTTGGTGGTCAACAGCTGGCCCCCACTTGCCTGTGACTCCGTCTTCACTCCCTGCTGGTCCTCCTGTCTGAACCTCTCTGAGCTTCTCCCTGGAGTCGGTCCTTGCCCTCAAGTCAGTGCTGGGCACAGACTTGGGAGGCTGTTCAGACGTCTCCTTGTCACCCAGGGAGTGTCTGATTCTTTCGCCTCAGGACAGAAACAGTGCAAGTACGGGTGTGCCTCCCTGGCAGGGGCCCAATGGCCTGCGGTCTGGTGTAGGAACTGGCCCATCTTGGGGCAGAGGTGCTTTTTTAAAAAAATGACTATATTGCTCCCAATTGTTTCAAGATTAATTCATGGAGTCTCTTTTGGGGAAGTCCTTAAATGTTCAGCCTTTGGGAGACTTATTCAATTTCACATGAAATTCCAATTTTAACCTGAATGTTAAACAAATTCTCAAATGTTGACAAATAAGCAGAAAGTGTCATAGGAATCACCTGGTGACCTGTTAACACCAAGACTCTGAGGTCCATTTCCCCAGGTCCTGATTTGGTGGTTGGGGGTAGGCTCTGGACTCTGCATTTTTTTTTTTTATTTTTAAAGAGATTTATTCTAATTAGTCCTACTTGACAGCAAGCATGTTGACACATTGTACACAAATGGAGCAGAACCTCTCATTCTTCTTGCTGTACGTGGAGCTCAGTCACACCAGTAGTGTAATCGTACATGTATATAGGGTAACAATATCTGTCTCATTCTACCATCCTTCCCATCCCTACTGCCCCATCCCTCCCCTCGATCCCCTCTGCACAGCCCAAAATTCCTTCATTTTTCCCTACCCTGCACCCCCACTATGGATCAACATCTGTTTATCAGAAAAAATATTTGACCATTGGTTTTTTGGGACTTGCTTATTTCACTTAGCATGATATTCTCCAGCTCCATTCATTTACCTGCAAATGCCATAATTTCATTCTTCTTTAAAGCTGAGTAATATTCCATTGTATATATGTACCACAACTTCTTTATTCATTCATCTGTTCAAGGGCATCTAGGTTGGTTCCATAGTTTAGCAATTGTGAATTGAGCTACTCTAAACCTTGATGTGGCTGTGTCACTATAATATGTTGATTTTAAGTCTTTTGGGTATAAACTGAGGAGTGGGATAGCTGGGTCAAATGGTTCCATTTCAAGGGTTCTTAGAAATCTCCATACTGCTTTCCATAATGGTTATACCAATTTGCGTTCCCACCAGCAATGTATGAGTGTACCTTTTTCTCCACATCCTCACCAATACTTATTATTGCTTGTATTCTTGATAATTGCCATTCTGACTAGAGTGAGATGAAATCTTAGAGTAGTTTTAATCTGCATTTCTCTAATTGCTAGTGATGATGAACATTTTTCATGTTTGTTGATCGATTGTATTTCTTCTGTGAAGTGTCTGCTCAGTTCCTCAGCCCATTTATTGCTTGGGTTATTTGTTTCTTTGTGTGTGTGTGTGTGTGTGTGTGTGTGTGTGTTCAGTGTTTTTTGGGTTTTTGTATATTCTGGAGATTAATCCTCTATTTGAGGTGCATGTGGTAAAGATTCTCTCCCACTCTGTAGGCTCCCTCTTCACGTTGTTGATTGTTTCCTTTGCTGAAAAGAAGCTTTTTAGTTTGAATCCATCCCAATTGATTCTTAATTTTACTTCTTGTGCTTTAGGAGTCTTGTTAAGGAAGTCAAGTTCTAAGCCGACATGATGAAGATTTGGGCTTGTTTTTTCTTCTCTTAGGTGCAGGTCTCCATTCTAGTGCTTAAGTCTTTGATCCACTTTGAGTTGAGTTTTGTGCATGGTGAGAGACAGAGGTTTAATTTCATTTTGCTGCATATGGATTTCCAGTTTTCCCAGCACCGTTTGTTGAAAAGGCTGTCTTTTCTCCAATGTATGTTTTCGGTACCTTTATCTAGTGTGAAATACCTGTATTTATGTGGCTCTGTCTCTGTCTTCTATTCTGTACCACTGCTGCACATTTCTGATGTTTTCTGAGTGATTCTAATGGAGCCAGAGTGAATCAGCCTCATGCAGTATAAGTTTTCAGTTCGTTGCTGAAGACTGGAGGGAGGCTCCCCCGATGTGCAATGCATGAGATGTTCTGGGTGGGTGGTGCCTAGGACAGTGTGCAGCATGGACACATGACCACCCAGATCATCCCCAGTGGACTGAAGCATCGACTGCCCATCACAGCCTGATGGCTGGGACTTGCCATCAGCATCTGTTCTGAAGGACTCAAGTCCACAGAGATAGTGATCTTGTCACATGGCAGGTGCTCCCTTGTGGGTCCTGGTGACGCCCGATCACATTTTCTCCTGGCCTTTCCTTGCAGGAGGTCATGGATGAAGCTGCTGCCAGCTAGCTGGCCTCCCCACTTTGGGACCCTGCTGCCTCCATAGAGGTTTTGGAGAACCTGACGGGACTGGGGAAGCCCATTGTAACTCCAGTTTGACTCGAAAGCAAAGGCAAAGCAAAGCATTTCATTTAAAAAATATATTGAATTTGACTTTAAAAAATATGAAAAAGTTCTTTAAAAAATGTGATTGGAAAGGAGGACAGGAATGGGGTAGACAATTCAAAAAGCACAGACGTGCAGATGATTGGTCCCTCTCCAGAGTGAGCACCGTTGGCCGTTGTCTTGTGTCTCTCTGCAGGAATTTTCTAAGCTGGTGGAAGCTGGTACTAAGGATGGATTCTCTTATATAAGATGGGATGAGCTCATCTGCTGGTTCCTGCGCTTTTCATGTGACCATTTAAGTTGCAGTTAGTTCCAGGGCACCAGATAGTCACCCTGTGCTTTTTAATGTCTGGATTTGAACGTCTGCTATTCTTCTGACACAGTGGTTTTAAATCAGAAAACCTTGTTTCATAGGGGGCATTTGGCAACATCTAATGATGTTTTTGCTGTTGTAAGTTGGGGTGGGGTGGGGTGCTACTGGCATGTAGAGAGTAGAGACCAGGGTTGCTGCTCCACATCCTCCAATGCACAGGATAGCCTCACAACAGAGGATTATTGCCCCTAAATATTTGGGGTTTTGCTGAGTTCAGAAAACAGATTTTAAAGACTCCGATGGATCTTGCCCTTAGAGCATAGTTTACCTATCAGTACGAACAACATTCCGCCAACTTCACAAAATAGATGAAGCAAAAACACCTTTGGGGACGGGGAGCCTCCCCATCCCCCATTGCCACATGGGAAACACATTCCTTCTTGGGTTTGGCTTTGCGTCTGTTGGTTTGGAAGAAGTCTGGCGGCCTCAGCATCTGCTCCCAGGACATTGAACACGCCTTGTCATCCCCAATGCTTGGCTTCCTTGGAAGAGATGAGCCACCCTGGGACAGAGGAAAGTGCGTTGGCGGTGGGGGACTTGGTGGCTTAGAGCACCTGCTAACCCTATAATTTTGCAGCAAAATGAGAGTGTGCATTTTTAGCTCAGAGGGTTGCTTTGTTTGTTTGTTTTTTGTGGTTTACATTCTGGCTGTTATATTTTTGTAGCAGCTCCACTATGTTTACTTTAGACATAGGATAAAAGATCCTTCCTTTAGAGACAGATTGCAGCTAAGTTTAGAAAAAAGTAAAACTTTAGAAAAAATGAAAACTAACTTGCTAGGAAAATAATTTTGAATTGCTAATATTATCCCGACCTCCCCCCACTGCACCCTTTGGTGTTTAGGCTGCATGCAGGGTTTCAATTCTTCCCAAATCTAAAGACACCCCTTCAGTGCAGTTTGTCGCCTTTGTCACACAAACCCGCTCCCTGAGGTTGGGTCCGTGACTTGGAGTCCTCATTCACACTGGAGAGTCCCTTCTGCCTGTGGCTCGGTCTTTCCCAGTGAAACTCTTGCTGAAGTTGACTGCAGAGGGTTCCCACTGTGAGCGCTCGGGTCTCAGACACATCTTGATTTTCCAGCTGATTTGGGGGAAGACTTGCTGAACCCTTGGTCTGGACTTGGGGAGAGGAGGGCTCTGGGCTCCAGAGCAGGGGAAGGCCTGCCGGTTGGTGTTGTTCATGGAGCCTTTATTTGTTCTTCAAGGCCAGGGGGTGGGCAGCAGTGCAGTCACCACGTGGTGGGAATACACGGCAGGGTGACAACTCCAGGGGGCACTGCCTCTTGTGGCGTCATTCCCAGTGCCTGCTTTCCTGATTCCAAGAGCTCGTTCAGAGAGGTGGCTTCCTAGGCATCTGGGAGCGTGTGTGTATGCGTGTGAGCACACCAAGCCATGTGGACTCTGCCCACCTTTTAGATTAACAAAAGAAGGCCACTTGCCTCTTACATCCTAGATTCTGAAGGCCATAATAACACGGCTAATCCCATCAAAGTGGTTAAGGATCTCTACCCCACGAGTCTTCCTCAAGACACATTATTTGGGGAAGGGAAGCCGCGAGGTGTGCTGGAGAGGTTCTGTGGGTGTTTCATGACCTCTAGTTTAGTTCCACTGTGAAAGCCAGGTGACAGCAGCCCTTTACTTGGGAACATTGTTTGCCAGGACATTCTGCTGCTGTCTACCACATTCTTCTACTCTCGCATCCACCATCAATTGGCGGTAGGAATTGACATTTCAGTTTCTAACTGAATAATCTCCCTCACCCGCCAACTCTTCCTTCTCTAACATTTGCCCTTGGACGTTGGCCATGGCTTGGATGTTCATTTGCCTTCTCCTAAGTGACAGTGCAATGTTCTCCCAGGCATCAGGACCCTGGAGGGTTGGGCAGTCTCTCACCATATGACCTTTGAGGAAAACACAACCACGTCTGAAATCATGTCTGGAATTTAGCCTTCCCATCTGTCTGCTCTGCCAGAATAGTTCCCTACCTGTCTTCATCTGTTCAGACGGACTATCATGCAAAACTCCATAGATGAGATAGTTTAGCTACAATAGAAATCTATTTCTTGTAGTTCTGGAGGCTGGAAATTCAAAATCTAGGTGCCAGCAGATGCAGCATCTGGTGAAGGCTCACTTCACCTTCTCACTGTGCCCCTTGACAGAAAGGGCAAAGGAGGTCCCTTAGGGCTCTCTCTCTCTCTCTCTCTCTGTCTCTTTTTGGAACTGGGGATTGAACTCAGGGGCACTCCTCCACTGAGCCACATCCCAGCCCTTTTTGTATTTTATTTAGAGACAGGGTCTCACTGAGTTGCTTAGAGCCTACCTTTTGCTGAGGCTGGCTTTGAACTTGCCATCCTCCTGCCTCAGCCTCCCAAGCCACCGGGAATACATGCATGTGCCAGAGTGCCTGACCCTTAGGTCTCTTTTATGAGGATACCAATTCCCTTTGTGAGGGCCCATCGCAGGGAAAGCGCCTGCCAGAGGCCCCTTCTCCTGCTACTATTCATCACATTGGGAACCAGTGTCCACGTGAGTTTTGGGTGGAATGTGCATTTGGACCTTAGCATGTCTTGACCTTCCCCTGTGAGTTGTTTGCAGTGCTGAGAGGAAGGCAATCCATGCCAAATGGGAGAGGCCTGTGGCCAGGGACTTGGGTGTTCCCATGAGTGATGGAACTCACACCGAGGCCACCTGTACATCAGACTTCTCTGCCACCTTTGGGGTCAAGTCCACTGAGAAGTCATGTGATAGTTGGTGAGCGAGGTTTAGGGAAATCCAAGCCTCTTGACAATTCGTTCTTTATAAACATGGCAAAAAAAATTAAAAAAATAAAAAGGATAATGGACTAACCAAGTATGTCCAAAAGTAAAAAATGAAAGTTGAACTTACAAAACTTTACACCAAAAATACAAAGAACCCAATCAATAAATGGGCTAAGGAACTGGGCAGACACTTCACAGAAGATGATATCCAGGTGATCAACAAATACATGAAAAAGTGCTCGTCATTCTAGTAATTAGAGAAATGCAAATTAAAACCACCCTAAGATTTCATCTAACTCCAATCAGAATGGCTATATCAAGAACACAAGCAAAAATAAGTGTTGGCGTGGATGTGGGGGAAAAGGCGCACTAGTACATTGCTGGTGGAGTTGCAAATTGGTGCAACCACTCTGGAAAGCAGTATGGAGATTCCTCAAAAAACTTGGAATGGACCCATCGTTTGACCCAGCTATCCCACTCCTTGGTTTATACCCAAAGGAATTAAAATCAGCAAAGTATAGGGATGCAGCCACATCTATGTTCATAGCTGCTCAATTCACAGTAGCTAAATTGTGGAACCAACCTAAATGCCCATCAATTGAAGAATGGATAAAGAAACTGTGGTATATATGCACAATGGAATATTACTCAGCCATAAAGAAGAATAAAACTATGGCATTTGCTGGTAAATGGGTGAAGTTGGAGAATATCATGCTAAGTGAAATAAGCTAAGACCAAAAAACCAAAGGCTGAATGTTTTCTTTGATCAGTGGATGCTGATACATAATGGGGGGAGGTTAAGGGAGGGAATAAGAAAAGAATGGAGGAAGTATGGATGGTGTAGAGGAAAATGGGGTGGGAGGGGGTGGTGGAAGGAAAGATAGTAGACTGAGGCAGATAGTATTACCCTGTGTATATGTAAGATTATATGAATCGTGTGAATCTACATTGTGAAAAAAAAGATATATTCCCTGCTGTATGGTTATATCAAAATATTTTCTACTGTCATGTTTAATTAAAAAGAACCAACAAAAAATGATAAAAAAATAAAAGCTTGAAAAATTTCAAAACATAGTGACAAAATTGCTGTCATTTCTTCTGTATACAGGAATATGAGACTTTTGTTAAGTACATATTTTCATTGGATTTCTTTATGCATGCACTATCATTAACAGGAGGAGAATGCCTTTCATAAGAGAGCATTCCTTCTATTCTTACACTCATACAAATTGATAAACGTATCAAAATGAGGAAAACACTTTTCTTTCTTTTCCCCAAAATGAAGACATGATCAATAGCAATTTGCTTGGAAAGAATAGCAAAATTTTCCTACTTGGATGACTAGCATGTTTTATTTTATTACATGCATTTTTTAGAATCTTTAAGATCACATTGAAAGAACGTATTTAAACATGCCAAGCATGTTAACATCAGCTCACAACATACTTTTTGCTTTAAAACATTTAATACATAAAATCCTACATATTAATGGCATAGAGTGTGCTATCTCAGCATATGTACAGAATGTATAAGGAACAGAGTAATTGGCATACCTATTTCCTATCTCCTTCACCATTTATCTTTTCATTGTGATTCAAAATCTACTATTTACATAAATATGCTTTTAAAACAATACTTGACTACCTTGTGTTAGTCAACTTTGTTTCACTGTGACCAAAATACTTGACATGAACTATTGAGAAGAAGAAACGTTTTGGCTCATGGTCTCAGAGGCCATCGTCCATGGTCAACCAGTTTTATTTCGTTGAGCCTGGTGGAAGGGCATGGCGGAGGAAAGCTGCTTAGCTCACGGCAGCCAGGAAGCAGAGAGAGAGAAGAGAAGGGCCAGGGACAGGATACAGTCTTCCAGGGCATGTCCCCGTGACTGAGTCTGTCGAGTTAGGTCCCAGCTCCCTGTTGTCCACCCAGCTATCACTGGGTTCCTTAATCCACCACTGAGGCCAGTGCCTCATGACCTGGTCACGGCCTGAAATCCCCTCCTCTGACTTTGATGCACGAGCTTTGGGGGACATTGCAGGCACAGATCATCACCTACTTACATGGGCTCCTGCATGTTTTGGGGGCACAGTATATTTAATCTGTGTTGAAAGAGATGGTTGCACGTTTGTTCAAATGTGTTCTGTTTGTTAAAACTGTTTTGTTCTGTATGAAAGTTTAAAGTCTACATTGGTGGTGACATTAACATACATTCCTATGAATTCCCTGGTGGTTTCCTCTAACCCAGAATTACTGATGTGACAAGGTAACAACGCCTTCTAACACCTGATCACACAGCCATGTTCTTCATTCACTATCCTGATGTGACTCAACTCAAAGCCTCCTGCTGAGGTTTGCAGGGGTGGTTTATATGCATGTTCAGAATTTTGAGAATAATCTGATAATAGCTGATGTCATTACAGGTGAGGTTAAAAACTGAACTACAGAGTAACTAACGATCGTATGTTGATGTTTTGATCTTCTGTTGTTTTCTCTTATTTGATTAAGGCTTTGCTGTTTTTGAAGAATCATGAATAGCTGTTTGCAATGTTTGATTTTTGTGTTGTGTTTGAAATTAATCTTTCTAAAATCAAATATTTAAAGTACATTTTGGAGTTTATGAGGAAACAATTCAATTGAATAAACTATCCTGCAGACTTTCTGCAAATGGAATTACTTATTTCACTCTTTACTTAACAGATTGAGATTTAATGATCTGTACCGTTTTCCATTCATTACATGGAATATGACGAGGAGCGTGTTGGCTTCCAGGAGTGCACTCTGACTTTCTCAGCACTGCTGTGGACTGGGGTCTGGGCCCAGCTCAGCTGGGCTCTGCAAGGCTGCGGTCAAGGGCAGTCGAGTGGGGCTGGGTCTCATCTGCTGTATGGCTGGAAGGTTCTGCCTCAAAGTCCACCTGGGCTGTGGGTGGACTCTGCTTCCTTGTGGTCGTGGTCCTCGTTTTCTTGCTGGAGACTTGCATCAGCTCCTGAGAGCTGCCCACAGTGTGTTGTGTGGATTTCCCCAACATGGCCACGTGCTTCTGAATGCCAAGGAGAGCACTGCTGTCCCTTGGAATGTCTCGTCACCACACGTAGATGCTGAGTCCTGTTGATAGAAGCAAGTCACAGGCACCCTCCGAGCCAGGGAGAAGGAGCATGCGGGGACGTGAGCATGAGCACGCAGGTCTCCCGGGAGCTGTCTGAGGTCTGTCTGCAGCAGGATTCCCAGAGGCCCGCCAGGGGTCACTTCTAATTGTTAGAGATAGCAACACGATTATGGGTAAATTAAGAAAAAATGAGTTTGGATAGTTGGGATTAAGCAGACTGTGTATGTCATGTAAGATGCACTGCCTAATGCCTCTGGTGTTGGTGACAATCTTTCTGTCCACATTTTTTGTGAAAATAGTTGAAATCAATAATGGATCTTTTAAGACTAATCGAACCAATTTTCGTCCAGCATAGCTCACCATCGGCTATCTAAGCTGGACACATCTGTGGGGGATTTAACGGGCATCACTCTTGATACACATCAGATCATAAATCGTCCACATCTTGGACCCTCTTAGCTTCTGACATCTGCCTGTCAGTGTCGTTTGTAACCCAAGCGTCCACGCTGACACATCTCCCTTGGAGTCAGAACTGCCACTCACAGCACTCAGGGCTCCCCATAGAACATTCCGCAGCAGACTCGGCTCTAAACCAGCACTGCAGAGTCTTCTCTCAGCCTGGGTCAGAGCTTCAGTGTGCGGACCTTGGTCAGCCTCAGAGCGCCTGTGTCCGCTCTCCCTGGCTGGGTGGCCAGTCCTCCCGTGAGCCACCTGCGGGTGCGTGCTGGGTCACGTCTGCCTGAGCGCTGCCCTTCATGTCTGCCTAAGATATCTGTTGCTGGTGTGCTTTCATTGTGGGGCAGTAAATGAGGGAAGGGCGTCTGGCAAATGCGCGTCTTAGTTTTAGGGTTACTCTTCGCATTATGCCAAAACCTCGAGTCAGATCCCAAGACTGGTCAGACTCTTAGAAGGTCACGGACATGAAGATTTAGAACAAAACAGCTATCGCTGGGGTAGAATGCTGGCTCTTGCTCTCCCCCTCCCCCTCCCCTTCTCCCCCCTCCCTCTCCCCTCCCCCTCCCCCTCTCACTCTCTCTTCCTCCCTGGCTCCTGTATACTTTGAGACATGTAACTGCTTTCCCCATCCTCAAATAGAAGTGCTGATTTCTAGAGAATAAATTTTTTTCGTTCCTTTTGTGCTTCATTTCAAAATTTCACTCTGTGACCCTTTTAAAACATAAGATCCCCCCAAAAAGGTCAAATGGATGATTTTAAAGTTTTCTTTCTGGAGAAGAACATGTCCTGATAGGAATAGAATGAGCCTTTGCATTCGCAAATCAGAGATGGAACTCCCAGACAACTAGATTTTCTAGCCCTGAAATGAGCATAGAATAATTCAGACCCACTGCTTCAGTCTGCATCTTGAATGTCCCCCACAGGCCGAGGGTTAAAGGCTTGGTTCTCCACCCACAGCACCTTGAGGTGGGGGTCCAGTTGAGGAAGCCCCCTAGGGGCATGGCCTTCAAGGTGTTGAAACCATTCTGAGTTTTCTGAGGAATCTCTGTACTGCTTTCCATAATGCTCATACCATTTTGCATTCCCACCAGCAATGTATGAGTGAACCTTTTCCCCACATCCTCACCAACATTTATTGTTGTTTGTATTCTTGATAATTGCCATTCTGATTGGAGTGAGATGAAATCTTAGAGTAGTTTTGATTTGCATTTCTCTAATAACTGGAGATGTTGAGCATTTTTTCATTTATTTGTTGGTTGGTTGTATTTCTTCTTCTGTGAAGTGTCCGTTCAGTTCCTTAGCTCATTTATTTATTGATTTTTTGTTGTTGTTGTTAAGTTTTTTGAGTTCTTTATATATCCTACAGATTCTGAGGTGCATGTGTTAAAGATTTGCTCCCAATCTGTAGGCTCCCTCTTTACACTATTGATTGTTTCTTTTGCTGAGAAGCTTTTTAGTTTAATTCATCCCATTTATTGATTCTTGATTTAACTTCTTGCACTTAGGGGTCTTGTTAAGGAAGTCAGATCCTGGGCCAGTATGGTAAAGATTTGTGCCTACTTTTTCTCTAGTAGTCACAGGGTCTCTGTTTCAGTACCTATGTCTTGGATCCACTTTGAATTGAGGTTTGTAGGGAGAGATAAAGGTTTAATTTCACTTTGTTACATGTGGCTTTCCATTTTTCCCAGCACTATTTGTTGAGGAGGCTATCTTTTCTCCAGTGAATGTTTTTGGCACCTTTGTCTAGTATGAGATAACTGGATTTATATGGGTATGTCTCTGTGTCTTCTATTCTGTTCCATTTGTCTACATGTCTGTTTTGATGCCAATACCAAGCTGTTTTTATTATTATGACCCTGTAGTATAATTTGAGGATTGGTATTGTGATGCCTCCTGCTTCACTATTCTTGCTAAGGATTGGTTTGGTTATTCTGGGTCTCTTATTTTTCCACATGAATTTCATGTTTGCTTTTTCTTATACGATGAAGAAGGTCAAAGGGATTTTAATAGGAAAGGCATTAAATTTGCATAATGCTTTTTGTAGTATGGCCATTTTGACAATATTAACTCTGATTATCCAGGAGCAGGGGAGGTCTTTCCATCTTCTAAGGTCTTCTTTAATTTCTTTCTTTAGTGTTCTGTGATTTTCATTGTAGAGGTCTTTTACCTCTTTTTTTAGATTGTTTCCCAAGTATTTTATTTTATTTTATTTTAGGCTGCTGTGAATGGGGTAGTTTTCTTCATTTCTCTTTCTGTGGATTCATTGCTAATGTATAGGAATGTGTTTGATTTATGGGTATTTATTTTATATCTTACTACTTTGCTGAATTCATTTATTAGGCTTAGAAGTTTTTTGGTAGAATTTTTTAGATCTTCTAAATACAGAATCATGTCAGTGGTAAATAGTGAGTGTCTGAGTTCTTTACCTTTTTGTATACCTTTAATTTCTTTCTTCTGTCTAATTGCTTTGGCTAGAGTTTAATGGACAATGTTGAATAAATGTGGTGAAAGAGGGCATCCTTGTCTTGTTCCAGTTTTTAGAGGGAATGCTTTCAATTTCTCTTTGTTTAGAATTATGTTGGCTTTGGGTTTAGCATATATGGTTTTTACCATGTTGGGGTATGTTCCTAGTGTTTCCAGTGCTGAATGTGAAGGGGTACTATATTTTGTCAAATGCTTTTTCTCTATTTATTGAGATGATCATATGATTCTTAGTTTTAAGGCAACTGATATGATGAATTATGTTTATTGATTTCCATGTGTTGAACCAACCCTGCATTCCTGGGATGAACCCCACTTGATCATGGTGCACTATCTTTTTAATACACTTTCTATGTGATTTGCCAGTATTTTATTGAGAATTTTTGCATCTCTGTTCATCAGGGACATTGATCTGAAGTTTTCTTTCCTTGATGTGTCTTTGTCTGGTTTTGGTATCAGGTGATATTGGCCTCACAGAATGAGTTTGGAGGGTTCCCTCCTTTTCTTTTACACGGAATAATTTGAGGAGTACTGGTATTAATTCTTCTTTGAAGGTCTTGTAGAACTCAGCTGAGAATCCATCTGGTCCTGAGCATTTCTTAATTGGTAGGCTTTTGAAGGCATTTTCTGTTTCATTACTTGAAATTGTTCTGTTTAAATCATGTATGATCTCCTGATTCAGTTTAGGTAGGTCATATGTCTCTAGAAATTTCTCAATGTCTTCAATATTTTCTATTTTATTGGAGTATAAATTTTTAAAGTAGTTTCTAATTATCTTCTGTATTTCAGTGTGTCCACTGTGATACTTCCTTTTTCATCACATATTTTAGTAATTTTGGTTTTCTCTCTTTTTCTCTTCATTAGTGTGGCTAGGGGTTTATCAATTTTATTGATTTTTTTCAAAGAACCAACTTTTTTGTCAATTTTTTCAATTGTTTCTTTTCGATTTCATTGATTTCAGCTCTAATTTTAATTATTTCCTGTATTCTTTTGTTTTTGGTGTTGATTCATTCTTCTTTTTCTAGGACTTTGAGGTGTAATGTTAGGTCATTTATTTGTTTACTTTTTGTTCTTTTAATAAATGAGCTCAATGCAATAAACTTTCCTCTTAGTATTGCCTTCATAGTGTCCCAGAGACTGTGGTATGTTATATCGGTATTCTCATTTACCTCTAAGAATTTATTAATTTTATCCTTGCTTTTCTCTACTATTCATTTATCATTCAACAGATTATTATTTAGTCTCCATGTGTTAGAGTAGCTTCTATTTTTTATTTTATTGTTGATTTGTAATTTTAATCCATTATGATCTGATAGAATGCAGGGTATTATCTCCATTTTTTTTTTGTATTTACTAAGAGTTGCTTTGTGGCATAAGATATGGTCTGTTTAGAGAAGGATCCATGTGATGCTCAGAAAAAAGTGTATTCGCTCCTTGATGGATGAAATATTCTATATATGTCTGTTAAGTCTAAATTATTAATTGCATTATTTAGTTCTATAGTTTCTTTATTGAGTTTTGTTTGGAAGATCTGTCCAGTAGTGAAAGAGTTGTGTTAAAGTATTGTGTTGTGGTCTATTTGATTCTTGAAATTGAGATATGTTTGTTTGACGTGCATAGATGCTCCATCGTTTGAGGCATAGATACTTACAATCCTTATGTCTTGCTGATGTGTAATTCCCTTCAGTAGAATGAAATGTCCTTCTTTGTCCCTTCTGATTAACTTTGGCTAGAAGTCCACTTATCTGAAATGAAGATGGAAACCCCTGCTTGTTTACACAGTCCATGTGAGTGGTATGTTTTTTCCCATCCTTTCACCTTTAGTCTGTGGATGTCTTTGCCTATGAGGTGACTCTCTTAAAGACAGCGAATTGTTGGGTCTTGTTTTTAATCCAATCTGCCAGTCTATGTCTTTTGATTGATGAATGTAGGCCATTAACATTCAAGGTTATCATTGAGATGTGATTTGCATTCCTGGTCATTTTGGTTTATTTCTGGTTTTTAATTTGTTTTAGTTTCTCCTTTGATTGACTATTCCTTTACTGTGGTTCCTCCCTTTGCTGGTTTTCACTTTTTTTTCCACTTCATACTCATAGAATGTTTTGTTGAGAACGTTCTGTAGTGAAGGCTTTCTAATTGTGAATTCTTTTACCTATTGTTTATCATGGAAGGTTTTAATTTTATCTTCAAATCTGAAACTTAATCTTGCTGGATATAAAATTCTTGGTTGGTATCCATTTTTCTTTCAGAGCTTGAAATATGTTGTTCCATAGCCTCTTAGTTTGAGGGTCTGGGTTGAGAGATCTGTCAAGATCTGAATTGGTTTCCCCCTATATGAAATTTGCTTTCTTTTCTCTCATAACCTTTAAGATTTTATTCTTATTCTGTATTTTAGTCATTCTCATTATAAGGTGTCTTCTTGTGGGTCTGCTGTAATTTTGTACATTTGGGATCCTAGAGGCCTCTTGTGTTTGATTTTCCATTTCATTCTTTAGATTTGGGAAATTTTCTGATATTATGTCATTGAAAAGATTGTGCATTCCTTTGGTTTGTATCTATGCTCTTTCATCTGTCCCAATTTGATCTTTTCATGTTATCCCATAATTCTTGGAAGTTCTGTTCATGAATTCTTACCATCTTCTCTGCATAGTCGACTTTATTTTCAATCTTAAAATATTTTTTCTTCATCGTCTGAGGTTCTGTCTTCCAAATGGTCTAGTCTGTTGGTGATGCTTTTCATTGAATTTATAATTTGGTTTATTGACTCCTTCATTTTGAGGATTTCTGCTTGGTTTATTTTCAGAATCTTTCACACTTTTTAAATGTGATCTTTTACTTCCTGTGTTTTCTCTTTGATTTCACTCTTTATACCATCTTACTTTGTAAATCCGTTTTACTATGTACATTCTAAACTCCTTCTCAGACATTTCTTCTACTGTGTCGTCAGTGGCTTCTCTTATTGAGGCCTCTTGGTTTGTTTGGGGTACTTTTCCCCCTTGTTTCTTCCTGTTGCTGGCCTGTTTTCCCATCAAGTTGTATGGACCTGAGGCAGTACAGATTCTGCCCTGTAGACTTATATTGTCCCTGAAGATTCGTAGTACCCCGCCTTGCTCCAAATGTGGTGGAGAGAGATGTCAGAGAAGAATAATTAAAAACAAAATAAATCTCAATGGAAAGTTGAGCAGCTGTCAGCTTTCAAAAGTTTCCCAGTCCTGTCTCTAACTTCTCATCCCCTGGCCCAGACTGGCCCTGGCAAACCCATTCACTATCCCACCAATCTGGCCTTCAGATATCCCGGGTTTGTCCACGTTGTGGTCCTAAAATCTCAATTCTGCTGGAATTTGGAGAGAGATCACCAGGGATGAGCAATCCTGAGAAATAGAAACTAGGCGGTGGCCACCAGCATTCCCAGGAAGAAGACCCCAGGCACAGCCAAACCCGCAGGCACCCCAACACTGTACCTCCAGGACCTGACCAGCATCCCCAAATAGGGGCAGCTGTCCCTAAAGTGGCAGTGACAGCAAACCTGACTGGTGTCTCAATGTGGATGTGGATGCACCCAAACCCGGAGTCTCCTAGCAGCAGACCTCTGGGCAGCTGTGGATGCGGTAGTGATTGGTGGCAGCAAGCACAGGTCAGCGGCAGCTGCAGTTGTTGATGGTGTTGGCAGCAGGTGGGAGTCAGGGTCAGTGGTGGGGAGGGGAGCTGTGGCTGCAGCTGCAGTGGCACCCAGAGAGAAGTCTTCCAGGTGACCTCCAGGGGGGAGCAGCAGTGTAGAGGGCAGCCACACCTGGAGAAAAGACCTCTAGGCTCTCGGGCAGCAGCATCAGGTGAGGTTGCGCTTCAAGAGAAGATCTGCAGGCCTCGGCAGCTGGAGTCCTGGTAGCTGAGTGGGCAGTAGCTTTGCAGCCTGGAAAAAAGACCTCTGAGCATCTGCAGCTGCACCTCCTGAGAAGACCTCCGAGCCTGCGCCATCGTCTCTTAAACAAGTGGGAATGTGTTGTAGGCTGACTCAGGGCCGTTATGGATGGTGATCTCTTCCCTTCGTTTTAAGTATCTTGGGAAGTTCTGGGCCACAGTTTGCACATGTAGGAACTGAATTTAGAGAAGCAGCAGTTTTTTTGTTATAAGCAAGGAGGCCAGTGATTTCCCAGAAACACTGAAATTGGCCCACGTTTGGGCTAATTTGCGAGAATGCATTTAGAGCATTTGGGGGTCATGGTATTTAAGCTCTGAAAGCTGGCAGTATCCTGGGGGCTTTGAGGAAGGAAGTACTCATGGGGAGATGAAAAGGAGTTCAGCCCCTTTGTAGACAGTCTGTGTAGGGCAGGGCCCTTCTGAAGATCTGTTTGATGCGATTCTCTGCAGGTAAGGCAGGCCCTTCTGTTTGTCATTCAAACACTGCTTTGAATGGCATTTTCCAGTAGTTCTAAAAAGTGATGTCTGATGAGATCCAGGGCTGCCTAAAGTTTCCCCAGCGCCGCTCCCCGACCCTTTCAGTCAGTGTTTATTTTGCAAAGCTTTTGTGGTTCCAGGCTTCTGCTGTGTTATTGCAGCTGACTGGCTGACTGGGACCTCCCTTTCTCCTCCAGCCCCTTTGTGGCTTGGGGTCCAGCTCAGCTGCGGGAGGACTGGGCTGAAGGGGCGGCAGAGGGAGACCCAGGCGTGACTGCTTTCTGTTAGTGCCCAGAGTCACAGGTGGCGGCCTTTGGGTTCCGCTTCTTACAAAAAGCATCCATTCTGCCTCCCCCCATCCGCCTGCCTCTCTGCTTTTACCCTGAGTCCCGGTGAACACCCGGGTTTTTAATTTTCTGCTACTGTTCCACTGTGTTCTCTGCTTCCAATTGCCCCTTGCCTTCTCTAGCTGAATCCTGCTTCTCACCTGCACCCAGAGACTCGCCTGTCCAGAGCAGTTGCTGGCAGCCAGTTGCAGAAGAGAGGCTTAACTTCCTAGGGGTTCTCTCCTGGGCTGGGGCTGGGAGAGAGCGCCCTTGGTGGAGCTTGAAAGCAAGGAGTTTGCTGGAAGGCGAAGCTGGCAAGTGCGAATTCTGCTGGGAACCCGGAATGCTTGACTTTAATTGGGATTTATGCCCCTTCTAAGTCCTGCACCCCCAGGCCTGAGAGCCAAGCACAGCTTCCCCGTCTCCCACAGGACTGGAGTCTGTATGCATTTCCTCTAGATGTCCTTACGTATCTCTGATGGCTTCTTCCCTCTTGTGTCCATGCCTTACAGGGTTCAGATAACGGGTCTCCTGCCAACCCACTCCAGCTTTCCACCAGGAAGGATCATCTGTAAATTATCAACTATTTCTCTGCTTTCTCAGTTCAAATTTTTAGTGGGGCTTAAGCTTTCCTTTCATATTTCCCCCAGATCTGTTTAAAGCTCTCAGTGAACTTATATACACACACTTCTATCTTAGCATCTGGTGTTCTGAGAGATCAAAGAATTTTTAGAGTCAGGTTTGGCTGAAAAGTCAAATGGAACACGCATTTAAAAATTCAGAATTTCTCATTATAGGATTGCTTCATGGAAACCCCTCTCCTCTTCTTCCCGTTCACAACACATACTGCCACCAGTCCTGAGGCGTTCTTCACATTAACTGGGAAGCTCCCAGAGGAGTGTGTGTAGTGGGCATGTGTGCTGTGCTTAGTGAGCGGCCCATGTACATCCTTGTGTGATGTCAGCAGGATGTAAATCCTGACGCCTGAGTCCTATCCATAACATGTGGACTTGGTGTGTCTCTCTTACAAAGATGGTAAGTTTTGATTTTCTTTATGGAGTTTACAGTTTGGTGATCTCCATAGAAGCTGATCTTCCTGAATTTGGAAGGGTCTGTGTTTTCTTTCCCTGAGGGCACCTGTGAATGACTTGTTACTTCCGCTCACTTTCTTTTGACAACGGACAGTGTAGAAGTGCAGGTGGAACAAGATGCTCAGTTTTTAGCCCTCATGAAGGGAGGAGGGTAGCTTAAAAAGAAGCCAAGTCTATCCTGAATGGTGATAATTTTAGTCCCTAAGATTATGATACAGGGAGACGCCTTTGGAGGAGGGCTAAAGACAGTCAGGGAGCAGTGAAGCAAGGGCTTTGGGTCTGTTCATTCCATGTCATTTATGACCTGTTTTGCTTTTTGGTTTTGTTTTGCTTTCATAACGTTAAAGATCTCAGTGTGCTCACAGAGACGTAATTCAGTGAAGATGAGACTTCTTGAACTGGACAGAATAGCGCTCGCTGTTTGGAGTTTGCCATTTCCTCCTGGAGCATTGTGTCAGGAAAGCCCTTTTCCATCCAATGCATAACAGATGGGGGGCGGGGGCAGATGTGTCAGAGGGGCCCACATGTGACCTGAGTTGGTATTTGTAGGTTCAACTTAATATCGGGGATCATCAGGAACACATTAGCATATGCATAATGAGACAATCAACCCTTTAGGTTGTAATCATCCCTTAAATCCAGGGAGCAAAGATCGTTAGCAGAGAGAAGGTGAGGATCTGGTTCGCATGATACAATGAGGGCAGTGGGGAGTCCTGTGGGCCTGAAGCCAGCGCCTCCTTCCTGCAGGGACCTTGGCCACAACCTGCAGTCCCTGATACCCACTCATTGTCCAGGTTTGTTTCATTCCGGGACAACTTCAGAAAGGCCTCCCCCTGGTGTGAGTGCCGGACAGTGGGGCACTAGGGCTCCCCAGCCTGAAGTTAGCTAGCCAAGTTCGGGCTCCTCCGCAGCAAGGGCTGCCTCTTGCTTTCAGGAATGAGGCTTGGTGGCCTGGCGCAGATCTCCTCTGTGGCGTGGCTGCCCTTCGGTGTGCGCTGTGCTGTACCTGCTGGGTGGGTCCCGCATGTGGAGCTGGGGATTCTAGTGCATCTTCCTCCAGAGCTGCTGCCCTTCAGCAGGAACGTCCCTTCTTGGTACTTGCGGCGTAAACTCAACTCACTGCAAACAGTTAGCAAATGCTGAGCCCTTGCTCCTGGGGGACAGATGGGGCTAGATTGGTCACATTTTTGTCAGCTGGTCAATAAATACCCCTGCTTACGACGTGTTTGTGAGAGGCACCTCGCTTCATGTATGCTGCTGGCTCATTAACGCGGTAACTGGCACCTGAGCCCTGCTCATCTAACGCCGGCTGTTCTTCTGGAAGGCCCATCACAGCCCTCCTCTGCTTAGGGACGCTGGGCAGCACTTCGCTAGGGGACTTTTTAAATAGAGAAATAAACAAAAACAAACAAAAAACACAGAAGTGCGAAAATGTGGCACTAGTTTACTGAAACAGGCAGGAAGAGAATTGCACCCTCGGGCCACCGCTGGGAGCAAGCTCTACTCTGTCACCTGTCTGTGGATGACTGGGGGGTGCTGCAGGAGTATTGATTTTGAGGTGACATATGGATTTCAGCCAGCAGCTGAATTTGGAAACAGAATCCACGGATAAGAAGGAACAACCGTATTCTCTTTTCCTTTCTTGAAGCTCAGTTACCAAATGAAAGAAAAACTGTCTGGAGTCATCTGACTCCTTTTGTGTCATGAATCCCTTAGGTGTGAAGGAAGTGTTTTGGCTTGGGATGAGGCTGCAGGGTTGTCTGTCAATGACAGCATTCTGGTGACTGTGCGGCACCCAGGAGTGGAAGATCCCAGGGGTTAGCACCGAGTCGTCTGCCTGACTTTCTCCTCTGAAGCAGCTCTCAAGACCTCCTCCTTACCTGGGTGTTGAACTGACCCCTTCAGAGCCTCAAAGCGAGCACCCTGCCTGCTCTTGCAGATCAAGCTAGTACCCCATGTTAGTGCTTCTGCATTGACTTGGAGGAGAACGGTAATTTTTGCAGCTTTTGCAAGATAGCACCTTCAATGACAAGCTGAGTAAAAACCTGGGGTCACTCTTATTATACAACCTAAAACCACACCTTCAGTTCTTGTTTGAAGTTTTCATTTAGAGAGATTGCAGCTAGAAGCTAAAAGAAGTTTCCTTTGGTCTGGGTTAAACAATGTGGCCTTACTTTGGGAAACCACTGTGACTTTTATTTTAATGTGGCCTTGAAACTACTTAAAAGTGCAGTGCCAGCCTCTTGCCTTGGTGGGAGCAATTGGGGGATGGTCTGGCTAATCTGAGATGAGATGCACTTGGCTTGTGAGAGTGCATGTCCCTCCGGGGCAGGGAGATGCTGGCTTTGAGCTGAGATCCCTTAGCAGCTATCTCAAGCCACTGACTTCTGGTGACCAGCACGGACCAGCTTGGAATTCCTGCACAGCACCTGGCTCTGGGCTGCAAGCTCTCCTCCACTGCCACCTGTCTGTCAAAGCAATTGGAACTGAGGAGCAAGGAGCTTCCTCTGGTGGTTTCAGCCTGAATGAAGATGTCTTCTGATGACTGACAATGTCCGGAGTGAATGTCCTTGGGGGACAAAGCTCTTGTCATCACGACTCCCCTGTCTTTGCTTTCTCCGAGGGTCTGCCATAGCTTTAGGAGATGTGCAGGTGATGCTGAGATGTAGGGGGAAAAATGGGAAATGCAGATGGAGCAGGAGAAGGAGGTGGTGAAGAAACCTCTGATTCTGTTCAGGGTTGATGCTGTGATGCCAGAGAGAGTGGGTTATTCAGGTTTCCTTTGTGGTCTCTCTTCCCTCCTCTCCTCCCACATAGTTCAGATAGAGCTGTCCTTGTTACCTGCTGTCCACACCCTGATAGGCAGATGGACTTTGTCTGGTCAGGAGTGTGACCATCTGCCACCTTTGGTAAGCAAGGAGAGATGGCAGGGAAGGTCATAGAGGAGGGGAGGTAGGAGACGTGGGCCATGCCTAACTGTCCCCACTCATTTCAGGATGGTTTGGTTCAATTTGCATCTTTCCAGCGGCTGGTGAAAGACCCCTGTGAACTCCAAGATATGCACATAGGAGAGGCCTAATCTGGAGGAGCCCAGGTGGTTTATCAAGGAATGGCAAAAAATGCCACAGTGTTGCATCCAACTGAGGTTTGGTGGTTTACCTAAGGGGACTTTGAGGCAAGCAGCTGTCACCAAAATCTTATGCCACTTTTCTGATTTAAAGTTCTTTTACACCATTTAAAACTGGGGCAGGACTTAGGAAATGATCAGCCACTGCCCCTTGGCAGACCAGTTGGAAGCATGTGTGAAGGGAGCGGCCAGCAGGGCAAGAGCACTGGGTCTCCCCACCTGCTGCCACATCTCTTGGCTCTCCTTCGAAGGAGGTTGGTTCCCCTGATTTCCCCAGGGGAGTCTGCTGGGGACGCTGCTCCTAGAGGACAGTGTGTGGTTAGGTGGCTTCTCCGGTGGGACTTGTGAGGAGAGAGCGGCAGTGCACTGGCGCTTGGCAAAGTCCCTAGATGTCTGCTGCTCCCAGGGAGGAGGTGGCTGGGGGGTGGGACATGGTGAGAGCGTCCTGGTTTATGTGGTTTGAGGTGAAAGCTCCAGGGCACGGACAGATCTTCAAACTGCTGTTGTCGGATGTCACTTCTGCGCGCTGTGTTCATCCTCTTCACCCGAGTTACCTGAGCCTTTCCTTAAGGCTCCGATTCTCGTGTTAGGTATATTACCCTCTGATGTACAATCTGAAGTCAAGCACAAATGCAACCATTGATTTTGGGGTATTAGGGTAACTAAATTTTTTTTGGTACCAGGAATTGAACCTAGGCTGCTTAATCACTGAGCCACATCCCTAGCCTTTTTTATTTTTTTTTAGAGACAGGGTCTTACTAAGTTGCTCAGGCCCTCCTAAGTTGCTGAGGCTGGCTTTGAACTTGTGATCCTCCTACCTCAAGCCTCTGGGATTACAGGTTGCTTCAGGACACCTGGCCTAAAATGCTTTTATTCCCCTTTGATAAATCACATCATAACTCCATGTTCCTTTTAGCCAGACCACCTACATATTTTCTAAAGCCACGAGTAAAAAAGAAAACTGGACAGTGAGGAGGGGCGCCTTTGAACTTTTCTCTGGCTAACTGGGAAAAATGGGGGTCAGGCTGTGTGAGGGACATGTTCTAGCTAAGAGTCAGACACAGTGGCAGAGCCCAGGAGCCCAGGAAGCACGCTGGAGACTGTCTTCATCCGTGACTGCAGAATTCGCAGATACAGAAACACTCATGATGCACTGAGGTTGTGAGTTCAGAAACGGGAAGAAATTTTACTTAGCATCTGGCCCGATACCAATGAGAAGTGGGCTTGCTGAGGATGTATCAGCATGAGCACAAGGTTTCCATGGGTCATGTTTATGTTACGCAAAGTCTCCTGCTTACTGCTCTTGGCCACCAGTGTGCCCTTGCTCTTTGCATTCATGTGTGTCCTGTCTCCCTGGTGACATCTCTGGTCACAGTGGTCCTCCAGGGGGTAGGGGCAACCTCTCCAGGGGAAGGACCTTGTACCTGACAGTCAGCTCAGTGGACAAGCAGATGGAGACCTGGGAGTTTGTGCACTGGGAGGTCTTTGGGAGTTGGGATCTCTCCTCTGAACAGTACTGTCAGTCCAGCATGTAGGTAAGGGGACTAGACCTGAAAAGTGGCACTGCAGTGTCTTCTGAGGCTGGAAAACCTCCTAAGTGCAGGTGACGAGGCACTTACTGTGAGCAAAGGTGGGCTCAGGGGAAGCGCAGACCCCCGGGGTCAGGAGCTGCGATCGGCCTCCTCTCCTGCAGGCGGGGCTGTGCCGCCCAGGTCCACTGCTGCTTACTGAGCCCCTGCCGTGCCCTGCAGTCTGGACCTGTGTGAGATGTGGGCAGCTCCCTACAGGTTGATCTCCTCTGCATGCTGGCTGCTTGTGGCTGATGACAGGAAGTCAGAGTCGGGTTTGCAGGAAGGCCTGCAGCCGTAACCCTAGGGCAGCTCTGGTCTGTGAATGTGTGAGCACGTCTTCTCACAAGGCTTTGCTGAATGTGCTCATCCCCTCAGGCTGGCCTCAGGCGTGCCCAGATCATCCGGACAGATGCCTGCCTTGCCCTGCACGATGAGGAAGACAGGCAACAGAGGAAGCGACATGTGCTAACAGGCAAGCAGGCCCCAGTGTCAGGGATCAAGAGCAGCAGCGGTGGCATCACACCTGGGTGCTGGGGACATGTGGCTGTTGGAGAGCCAGCAGGAAGGCTGGTAGAACCAATGGCTTAGGGCAAGGTCAAGCTGATAAAGTGTAATCTAGACAGGAGAGACAGTTCTGCAGTGAGGTCCCACGGGGCACTCTCTCAGCCACAGTCAAATCAGAGAACTGATCAGACCACCCCCAGTGGTCAGTCTATGCTGTCCACCCACAGAGGAGGAGTTTCATCTTGGAGCTCAGGAAGCATGTGCCCAGCCCACCCCCGGGGTGGGACCGAGGCCCGGGCTTTCTTGGCTGGGATCTACCACGTGTCGGGAACCCTCCAGGCGCCTGCGTGCCGTGGGGAACAGTGAAGCACTGTTTGGTAATACGGGGTCCCTGCTTCACGCTGGTTTGTTTCCTTCCCATTTGGTCAATGGAGTGACTTCCCTTGCATTTGGGGGGCTGGGGTTATCTCTGGTCCTTTAATAACTGGCAAACTTGGACGTTTCCTAGGATTCTTCATCGTCTGCTTCCAGGGTTTGTACTCTAGGTCTGCAGTGTAGATCAGCGAGGTGGGGAGGGGACAAGTGTAGGGACTTTCCATCAAATACAGCGCCTGAGCTTGGTCCAAATACAGCGCCTGAGCTTGGTGCCTGATACATTCTCAACTGACACAGAATGATTGTGAGCGTTTATTTGGTACAGAGTGATATGTCAACATGTTATGATCAAATCCAGATTTAACATATCCAGTGCCTCAAACATCTATCCCTTCTTTGTGCCGGCAACATTCATGATCTCTCCTGTCCCCTAATGTGCTGTAGAACACTAGACCCCAATTCTCCTAAGTATATGCTGGCACCCACTAACAAACCTCTATGCCCCCTTTACTCCAGCCTCTAGTGATCCCTACTAGAACCCTGCTTCTCTGAGATCAACTTTTTAAGCCTGTACACATGAGAATGTGTGCTATATTTCTCTCTGTGCCTGGCTTATTTCACTTAACACAGTGCTCCTCAGTTCCATCCGTGATTTCACATGTGACAGGATTCCATTCTTTTTCTTGTTTGTGGATGAGTAGTATTCCACTGTGTACATGCAGTGCACTTTCTTTGTCCGACAGCTGATGGACACTTGGGTTGTTTCCATTTCCTGGCTATTGTGAACCGTGCTGCAATAGAGGAATGCAAGATGTCTCTTGGACACACTGAGTTCCCTGCTTTGGATCTTTCCCCAGTCCTGAGATTGCTGGGTGATAAAGCAGTCCTAGCCTTAGGTTTCTAAGCCACCTCCCGAGCGTTTTCCTTAATGGTGACATCTGGGTTAAAGGTTCTAGGGCACACGCTGCAGAAGGAAATGGCAGAGCACGTTGACTCACAGGAAGGGGGGCCTGCCTACCAGCAGGTTTGCCTCAGGACATACTGACCTTCTGGTTCTATGTCGGGTGTCCGCGGTGCTTGGAGTCTCCTTGGCAGAGGTTGCAGTGTGGACAGAGAGGCGCCATAATTAACCAAAGGCAGCTGACACAGCTGACTTCAAACACGAGTGAAGCTGTGTGGCTTCTTCATCTGGGAGGAGGTTTCAGTGCAGCTTGTGCTGAAATGGATGACATGACTCATTGCCAACAAGTGGGAAGACAAGTAGGCCTTTTCATTTCTCCATATGTGTAAACTCTAAGCACAACAGCATTTATAGGAAGGTAAGCCGCCATCTGGTCCATTGCGTAGTAGCCCATTTCTTATTTTTGTCACTAATTTACATTGAGAGAATGACAAATAGAACAGACGTGGACTTCAGGCCATGCAAGACACCCAGGGATTCACATAGTGATAAGTCCTCCACAAAGCATGAACGTTTATGTGGAGTGACTCATCACTCTGAGAAGCTCGCCTGCATGCCATCATTGCAAAGATGGGATGTATTTTCCTTTTTCAGGTCTCACTGCCCACCTTTGATGAGATCCAACAGGATCTCATTCAGGACTGATTTCAGAAGAATTTAAAAGTTGATTTTCACCTTTTTGATGAGAAGAGCATTGTGAAATAATATCATAGTTCATCTTTGTGTTGGCTTTTCATCTCTGTGACCAAGATACCTGACAAAAAAGACTTAGAGGAGAAAAAATCCATTTGGGCTCCCAATTCCATGACCTCAGCTCATGGTCAGCCAGCTCCATTGCTCTGGGTCTGAGGCAGAACCCTGTCGTGGAAGGCAGGTCAGCTCATGGCAGCTAGGACGCAGCCAGAGGGATAGAGGATCCAGGAGCAACATAGTGCAAGGTGATGCCCAGTGACCTTCCTCCTTCAGTCATGACCCACCTGTTACCACCCTGAAATCTATTTAAGTTTTGAATCCACTGATGAGGTTCCTGCTCCCATAATCGGATCATCTTAGCTCTGAACATTCCTGCCTTGCCTAACACTGAGCTTTTGGGGGGACGTTAAAGATCCAAACCATAAGACTCTTCCAAGCTAAAATGCAATTTGCTTGGCTCAGACCATCATATATCATGTACAACAGTAGCACTGGGGTTTAGCCATATTAGAATCACAAAGAACCCAGAACTGATGCAACTCGACACACCCATTACATTGGCTTGTGTGGGTCTTCGTTAGGGTTTTCTTCCCTTTGCTGTGTTGGAAAACATCCCTGCATTAAGTTTTACTGAGCTTGGGGTAAGAAATGTCTAAAACAACAACAGAACAAACAAACCCTTGCCACCTGTTCTTTTTATAGGGAAATATTTTTCTAAGTGACTTAACTGTTTGCCATTTCATTCAAAATTTGTTGCGAGTATCCATTCCATCTTCCCGGGATAAATAAGCCCCTCTCCTTTATATTCTCATAGCAGACTTTGGTCTGCCTTCGACCAGCTTTGTTCTATGGAGATTTTGGTGCATTTGGGGATCTAACCTGGGGTTTCCTCTTCCTATGTAATGAGCAGAGCACTGATGTGAGAACCAGCCTGGACCTTTGATTTTGCTTTAATGGAAGCAGTTAAGTAACAGTGGTAGGTCAATTATTATTTTTAGAGTGAAATCTTGATGTTAGGATTACACCCTGAATTCAGATCTGGAGTTAAATCTCCTTTGTTAGGCAAGCTACTGCTCACAGGACGAGGATGCATTGTTCTCCATAAGTAGCAATCGAGAGACCACGTTTTCAAAGGGCCTCAGACACCCTTCTCTTTCTGGGTGCTGGTCTAAAAGGATGGATCAATTTAGTTGTCAGAATGAAAGCGGAGAGGCCAATTGCCCATGCAAATTAACCACGGTGCAAGCTCTTCGAGATTGCCTACATGAAAAGCAAGCTTGCCCTTTGAATATTTGGCACACGGTGGCTGAAATAAGAAAGCGTTCACTAGTCTGAATTCTTGGCATCCCCAGAGAGTCAATTTTAGAGCTTGTGCATTGTGAGTGGTTGCTTAGCTTCTGACAACTTGTATGCTGTCATCCTAATGCAACCATTTTGCCCCTCCTTCCTCGCGGGGCTCCCAGGCCTCTTCGCAGCTCAGAACACACTTCATTGGCCCACTGGGAGCGATGGACCAGGAAGTGTTTTTCTCCAGTTTTATTTCAGTTTCTGCAGCAATGTACTGGTTCCAGGGTCAGCAATTACTACCAGCTTTAAGAACTCACCAAAGGATAATCTGCACAAAGACTAATGGGATACAATTGGATTGCTTCCCTCCTCAGTGTTGTTGGGATTAGTTCATGCTCTGAGAAAAGAAATCCTCTGTTTCTGCTTTCTCTTTTTTCCTGGTCTCAGAGGTGTTTATTATTTCTAAGGCACCACATTTCACAGTGCCTCTGACCTGATGGGGAGAGGGGTCTCGGGCGGGGCCTTCCTACTGAAGGTAGGAAGCTCATGTCTCTTCCTCGTGCCTCTGGCTCTTGGGAGACTACTTTCAGTAGTGCCTGCTCTTCTGTTCAGGGAGGTAGGATTCCCTTGCTGGTCTCAGAGTCAGAGGTTTGCATCATTAAAAGTCCTTGGTGTGAGGTCCTGTGTCCTCACAAGGGAACTGGCTGTGCATGAGGACCTGCTCACCTTTGGGATGGATTTCCAGGTGCTCCCGCTTCTGCCCCAAGATGTCTGGAGAATCAGTGATGGGAACTTCCATTCTTTGACACCTGCCTTTTTAAAAGGCAGGTGAGATAATTACCAAGCAGGTTCTTTATTAAATGTTCTTGATTAATGATTTCTGGAGAATATAATCACCTGGTTACTAGTAAGATGATTTCTGATTTGAGGAGAAGCCATTCCAGAGGATGAATTCTTTGAGGGCAGAGATCTTCCACATCACTCTGGTCCCAGGCATGCCATTCTTGGCCTCATCCTGTACAGAAATGGCAAAAAAGGGGATGCACAATCATTGTTTTCGCAAGTGTCACAACTTGATTTTAAATGTTTCCTTGTCCTGTGCCTCTGTTGTGTCATATGTTTGTGTGACATCTCTGACTCTGCATCCTCCACTGTTTGCACAGACGTGGGTTTTAGTGACAGCACTGTGTCATTCAGATGCTGTTCATCAGTGTGGAACGTGGATGGGCACCAAGCAGTGACCTTATGCTGGCCCTTGCTGGCAGCCTAGAGGTGAAGAACCACCTTCAAGAAGGAACAACTCCACCATGGCAGATCCATCCCGACTCCAACTGTGCTCTCAGCATAGAAATAGCCCAGAGCCTAATAAAGTTCAAAGTTTAGAAGGTGATTGTGAACAATTCAAGGAATCTCCGTCTTTAAAACAATACTGACTTTTCATTTGAATCTTGACCCTGTCTTGATTGTAAAGTGGTCAGCAATCTTACATTCGAGAGGTCACACTGAACACACTCCATGGGCGAGCCTCTGACATCAGTGGGTGCTGGAAAGAAGCAGGCATGGAGCACAGCATGGCCACCACTTAGATACACTGCTTTCTCCCCAGCCTCAAGCTGTATGTGCATTTTGCTTTTCCCTTTCATTTGCTTTGTCAGTGCTGGGGACTGAAATCAGGGCCTTGCACATGCTCGGAAGTGCTTTCCCACTGAGCTGCTTCCCCATCCCTCAAGCCGTTTCCTGAGTGTGTGCCCAGGAACGTGGAGACAGCACCCTCTCACTGGAGCCCAGACTGCCTGTGTCTCATTAAGGCAGATCTAATGGGCAGTGTGGACTCTAAGCTAATAAAGTTCTATGGCATTTTAGATGTTAGTTAAATAAGTAGGATTTAGCTGCTCTTGTCACCAAAAAAGTAGCTGAGATGATATGATCATTTACTTCCCTGGAGCAACCCTTCACCATCCATGGGTATTCCCTCAAGGACACCATGCTGTATGCTTCAAAGTCATAAAATAAACTTTGCTCTCAAAGGGAAGCAATGAAAGTGCTTCCTATTTTATAATGATAACTCATGTGACATTTTAAAGAAAAGGCCATAGAATTTTGGAATCTGATCATCTCTGCCGGTGCTTGCGCTCTTGGTCTCATTTCCCTCCTTCCCTCCCATCCTTCCTTCCCATTCCCTCTCTCCACTGTCCACTCTGACCCACCCCCATGTTTCCCTCTCTTTTCTTGATGACTGTGGTGTTCTGATGACAGCATCCTTTGTACCCCAAACACCAGGATGCTGTCCACGTACTTGAGAAGAAGATGTGACCTCCCGCAGGCCTGGACAGCCAGGTTAGGGACAGTGATGGAAGGGTGGTGTGCATAGCCAGAGTGAAGAGCTTGGCCCCATCCGCCGCTCGCCTCTGGGTGCCGAGGTCTCTGGATAGTCCCTGGCACTCAAACCCGCAGAACGGCACTCGTGAGCCACTGAAAGCCGTATCCTTTACTCACTTGCATTTTAATTCCTAGATGGAAAATTTGGATCCTCCTTGTTCAGGTTATCACAAAATTCCAGGAAATGTGTTCCTCATTTAGTTCACTGAGTTTCTAGCCTGATGTTTCTGTACAACTACTGTTTTGCAAAAAAAGAACTATGACTTGTAGTTCTTTTATTTAAAATATTTAAAAAAAACTATTTTAGATAGCTATACATGAAATAATTCCAAGGTAAAATGCCGTTTGCAGCTCCTAGGTTTCAAATGCTGATTTTTAGGCCTCAAACTGTATAACTGAGCCATGTTTAGACCCATCTGTGGGTGAAGTGAAGCCTCTGGCCATTCTCTTCAAATGATGCCTCTGTTCCCCAAGACCTTCAGGGCCCAGGCCTCAGTTCCACGCTACATTTCCCTGTGTACTGTCATCTGCAGCTAGTCACAGCATTCCAGCCCTTCTTTCAGACATACTATATCTTGAATTTATCCTTCCTTTTCCAGTTGGGTGTGCCCAAGCTCGCTGCCTGTGATTTGCCAGAAGAACTCTCAGAACCCAGAGAAGCTGTTTCATTCATTCATTCATTCATTCATTCATTCATTCATTCATTCATGTATGTTGTGGATGATCTCAGTTGAAGGACACTGGAACCAGCAATGCAGAGTTTCATAGGGTGGAGCCCAGGAGAGATGGCCTGAGCTTCCACTGCTCCTCTCCCAGGCTCTCCTGTGAGCAGGGCTTTATTCCTCTAGGACCACACAGGTGGAGCACTGGCAACCAGGGAAGTTTACTCTGACCTTCGTGTCCAGTGTTTTACTGGGAATGGACCAGAAAGATATTGATTGCCTGCATGGCTGACCTCAGTCTCCAGCCCCTCTAGAGGTTAGGCTGATAGCTCAAGGCACAAAGCCTTAACCAGAGACCACGTCGCTAGTATACATGGTCTCTCCTGCCCTACAGCACCCACACCCCAAATAAACAAACAAACAGAAAGCCCTTATCAGGCAGGACGTTCCAAGGGCTTAGAGGTTATCCCAGGAGCAGATTAATGCCAAGCCGTTCTTCAAGATATGCACATCTCACGGGGCTGAGGGCTCTTGCCCCAGTTTCTCCCCTTCCTGTCTCATCTGTCCTCTGCAGAGCTGCCATATTGATTTTTGTAAACTTAGCTATCATCCTGCCGTTGCACTGGAGCTTCAGGGTCTCTCCCTAATGTTGAATGAATCTCCATCTCTCTCGTGTGTTGACATTCCCTACAATCTGCAGGTCATCGACTTTTCCCATCTATCAGCTGTCTGGAATGGCTTCTTTGTGCCATCTGTCCAGTTGGCCGTGTGTGGTAGTGGCTTGTGGTAGTCAGTGCGGCACAGTCTCCTGCTTGGTGATGGTCCTAGGTTCTTCAGCCTCTCACTAGTGATCTGCTCTCCTATCTATGTTCTCCCTTTCCTCTGCACATTGCAGCAGGAGGCCTGCTTTCTGCCTATGGTTGTCTGTAGCCTTGACTGTCCACCTTAGCAGAATTGTTTGTTCACCTGTCCCTGTTCTGCCTGTGTTCCTGCAAGCTCCTGTCTTGGGTGGCTCTATGGGGGAGTTTCCATCCATTCCCAGCAGGAGCACCAACTCTCGTGCTCCAGCTCAGTGTGCTCAGGCCAAAATGGTGCTTCTCTTACATTCAGTGACTCTCAGGTATTCCTGCCTAATCTGCCACTTGCTTTACCTGCAACATACCACTCAAACTTATTTCATCACCTCTTTGAATATCCTAGTCAGTCCCTCAAAACCCACTTCACATGTCACTTTTTTCAGGAAGTTTTCCTTGACTCTAACACCTGGAAGTTCCCTCTCTTCCTTTCAGTATCACAGTATTTACTCTACTGTAGAGCAGAATAATTAGAGCATTTTGTGTGGATGCCTGAGAGCACAGTGATTCTTATTTGTCTTCTAAAAATCCACCCAACACAGACTAGAGGTGTGCTGTGCATGGTAGTGGGCTGATAGGACACCCATCCTTGGACCCCCATGGCCACCAGTGGAATTCCAGAAGGCGGGAAACTGGCCAGTGGTTCATGCGTTTGCTGACCCTCTGTCTGATAGCGTTTCTTTCTGTCCCTCCACTGGAATTCATGAGGCCAGGTGGTCTTATCCAGTTTCATTTTATTTCCAGCATAAATTTACTGTTCTCAAATTCCAAGTTGAGCTCTTGGCCTGAAATGTTAATTTATTTCACACTTCTGTAGGATAAAGGCTGCTGCTCAGCTGATCTTTGGTCTCCACAAGAGCATTAAAATCCACAAATCTTATCTCATTCTGAGTAGGGTGGGCAGGGGGAGGTTGCATATTTTAACAGAAATGGATGTGCCGACGGGACTTAAATGGTTGTAATTGATGTTTAAATATTATTTATGCATTTCCACTTGGAGACAATTTTAAGAACCTGGAAAGGTGGCTAAGGGGGTAAAACTTCTGGGACAGGTTGATTATTTGCCAACTGAAGAGGGCTGTGCTATTAGATCTGCACATAGTTCATAGCACATTTTGTTTTTTTCCAGGGCAGGCATCTAACTGAGAATTATGACACAGAGAACTTCAGAGGTTATTTACACCAAGGTTAATTCTAAGATAAAAGAGAAAAGGATGAGGGTAAATGGAATGGCATCGAATAGGGAAATATAAAAGTTAATAAAACACAAGTTTCTTATTAAATGTGTAATTAGGAGTCTGCTTTAAAATATTCCAACTTCCAGTTGGGGTGAACCTCCTGGGCACTGTAGTTTCTTTACCTTTTGACTTCCTTCTCAGATTCTAAAGGAAAAGTCGGTGACCTCTGGTTTATGCGTCCGCACGCTGGTGGCCCTAGTGAGGGAGGACAGTGCGCTCTGCTGCTGGACCTGAACCGACCGTCCCGATTCCTTCAGCTTAGTTCAGACCCCAGGCTGCACGGTGGTTTCTGCCCTGCGCTGGTCCCTTGCGCACGTGTGGGCGTGGCCTCAGCGGTGGGCGTAGCCTCAGCTGACCAGCCCCTGCCCAGGCAAGGGTGGAAGGTGCCCATGCTGCTTGTGTGGCCAAAGCGCGCCCGGATGGAAACCTCCATCTTGATGTCGACACAGGTGCAGCAAGAACCCTTTAGGGTGTCGGACCCCGACTCCTGCTGCTGGGACCCACTTCCTAGACTTTGGCAGTTGAGGCTTCCCCAAACCATTGTCACTCAAGGTGGCCTTCCTCAGGGCAGGGGCTGTCTGACCGTCCAGTCTGCAGGTCATCCCTGCCTGGGTTCAGCAGGGATTTCTCTGCCTGAATATTCACTTTCTTTGCTTCCTGGATTCTTTCAGTGTTCTTTTTGGCCTCATCTGCTTTGCTGTTTAAGACAGTGGCCCGTATTTTGCAAGCTGTCTCAGGTGTCCAGCTCATGTGTGACCTTCCTGGGGAGGACAGGAGACCCATCTGCCCAGTTTTTAATTTAATTCCATCAAGAGGGAACTCACAGACATTGCCAGGTACCCATAGCAGGACACAATCAGGATATGTGGCTCTGTCCAACTTTATTACTTCAAATTTTGAATATGACCTAAACAAATAGAGGGAAATTGTAGTTGTAAATGTTGTAAAACAGATTTTAGGGCCCTAGAGAGGAGACTCGGGTCTCCAAACACGCTGTTTAATAACGAAGTCCTGACTGAGGCTTTGCTGCCCCACCCAGAGGAGACATCAGGGGTGTTGTCAGGAAGAAATTGGCTGCTCCTAGGAATTTTTTCTGGACTGAATATGCTTCTTTACTTGGGAAGAGCTCCCTGACCTCTCTTTTGGCCTCAAAGATTTGCATCTGTACCTTGTCCTTTCCAAAGGATGATATCACGGGCTTCCAAAGACACAACTGGGACCTTAGAGTTGGCTAGGCTGCACCATCCGAGCACACCTGGGCTGCTGGGTTCCTCTGAGGCAGGCCCTATGGAGAGTGCTGCCTTGGGTCACCCCCGAGCTTCCCATGAACTCACCCAAGGCACTTTTGGATGCAGGAAGCCTCATGGAGATGAGTGTTGCTGCCTTTGAACATCAAGACCTCCAAGTCAGCTTCAGCAGATAGAATATTTCATAAAGTTTCAGCTGTAATTCAAGTTATTTTCTGTAGGCTGATGGCCTTTCGATCTTCACTGAAGTGGCCCATGTGGGACTTGTTGCCTAGAGGAGCAGCCAGAATGTTCTGGAAGGCCTTCCCTCCATTTTCTCTTCGTTGCACTCAGCTGCTCCCGGAGTGTGTGGGTGGGGCGGTGGACATCAGTGTGTTTCTCATGCATAGTAGACAGAGCTGCTGGCTGAGGAGAGTAGAAAGAAAGACACTGGGTGAGCACAAACAGAAAAGCATGAACCTGGAGGGCAGCGTTGGAAGAAGCAGGTGACTGTCACTGATAATGGACACATGTCCTGCCAGGATGATTAGTGAGAAGTCCCTCATTTCAACTTCTGGCTCGTGTATCCCTCAGGAGGAGGGGATTGCCATAGTCTTTCCATTCCATTGCAATATCCAGTTCCCCAGATTTTTATATATTAAACAAATGAGGACATCCAGCAGGCCTAATTGGTTTTGATATGGTAAATTATTTGTATGATTTATGATTCTTTTTCTTGTAAAGTCTCAAAATTTTACACCAGGCAAGTTAATATATAAGTAATGTACAAACTAAAATTTGGGCATAGTTTCTTTTATACCTACTGCTTTTATATTCTTCTGGGGACACGTTACTTTAGCTAGTGTATGTTTCGTAAGATGGAGTGAAAGAGTCATCATAACATGGGCAGGTTTTTATTTTCCATATGCCCATCATAACATGGGCGAGTTCTTTGGATGTGTCATGAGGTTTGTTTTCTTAATGATGAACAGCATCAAAATGTTTATATCTCTTTCTGAAGAAAGAAACACGTTGGTGCTTGTGATAGTGATTTGGGACACTGTTGATCAGCAAGCCATCCTGTATCACTGTGTTCTAGGTCTTGTATTGCTATAGCAGCTTGTGCTTGTTATGAGGGCATTGATGGAACTTTCTAGAATTGAAACCCAATGAATGCAGAGTCTTTTAAAATGAGCCAACTGATCCTTCTCTCTTTATCTTTTTTGAAGCATTGGTGTGTGAGAACGGGGCTTGTGTGCCCATGTGGCTGTGGAGTTTGGTGTGATTCATGACTGAGGACACCTGGCCTCTGCCCTCTCTCTCCTTGGTAAGTGAGACACCCAGAGGTGTTATAGATTGAGGTGCTGTGATAGCGGATGGGCTGTAGTTATCTTTACTGTTACAAATAGCAGAGAATGAGCAAGCTTTCAGAGAGAGAATTCCTTCTGAATTTTGAAGGAGGAGCAGCTGGGGCCAGCCTCACTGTGGAAGACCTTCCAAGACCCAGGTGACTTGTGGCATCTTTTGGCCCCTGCTGTGATCGCCCGCCAGGTTTCAGGATTTTCTCTGCTGTAGTTGCTGCTGTGCTCTACTCTGGTTGATTCTGTGGCACATACTTTATCTTCATATCTTAATTCCCTGCTCTGGCCTTTTTTTGCAGTGACCTGAACCACATGGGTAAGGCCCAAAGTCCTCTTGATGCCCTCAGGGACCCTCCCAGTCAGTCCCCTCATATTGTCCTGATTCCTCTGATCTTGGGTGGGGAGAGACCAGCCCCCAGTACGCAGTGGTCATCACCCACCCACCAGTCCTGTTTGTTGAGCTTCCAAAGTGGGGCTCAGATGGCCAAGGTCTCAGGGGGCCAGCCGAGGCCTTCAGACCCAGGCGTTATCTTCTTTACCTATAACACCCAATACCTGTAGCTGCCTTTTGGGGGGACTGGAAGAGAGGGAGGGATGGGAGAGAACGTGAGGTTGGTGAGGTAAGGGAGGAACCCGTGGGGAAAGGGGAAGAATGGAGTCTCACTGCATATCCTGGTCTTTGGAAAGAGCCATCTGTTTGCTCACTTGTTATTCTCCTAAATAGCCATCCCGCTGTCGAGAGGCGTATCCTGCTTCCAGAGTGCCTTGCTCTGTGTGGTCGGTGACCCCCAGCTCCAGGAGCTGGGCTCCTGTCTTGTCGGTAGTGAAGGGGGCTGCGGGAATCTTGGAATCGGACCTGGAGGCAGGCAGAAGTGCCCGGCTTGTTAGCGGCTTTTGTTTCTCAGCTCTTGTGTTCTCGCTCAAGAAGATTTCAAACAAGACGTGAACCATAGGCAAAGTACAGCAAAGTTTACGAGATGAGAAAGGGAAAAGCCCTCAGGGGAGAGGGTGAGCTGTCTCAAAGGAAAGTGACATCACATCCCCTTTGTGCCCCACTTTTATTCGGGGGTTTTAGGGAGGTTTTCAGAGAGTCCCACCCTGGGGCCACCTCTTAACTCCTGATTGACAGCAGGAGTGCATCAGATTTATAAATCCTTGCTGCACATGATTTTCCTGCAGGTACCCAAGTAGAACCCATGGGGTGGGACGGTTTTACTGTTATGATGAGGTTAAAGTGATATGCTGAAGATCTAAAGGTGACAAGTGTCAGTGACTTGGGCCTACGCCAAACGGGTCTCACTGCAACTTATTTTTTCAGATTTATGGTTGGTAGGCTTTGCTTTTAATTATTCTGGTTTCTTGAGTCTTGGAATCTTTGGTCTGTTTAAAGGTCAAGAAAGTCCCTTTTCAGGATAACTTGTGTTCGTATTGGCAAGGAGGAATCTTACATTCCTTGGCCCTGAGAGAACAGCCCTAAGGATAACAGGTAGTTTGTAGAGGAATGTAACATCCTATTGACTTAAGCCAGAAAAGGGCCAGAATGGCCTAGGGTAATTGCTTTTTAAAATAAAGCATGTTGGGGGGTCAGCAAGGCTGTAGCATTCATCCCTTAACTCATGTCTGTCTGCACCCCATCAGGCTGACTGGAAGCCCTGCTAATCTTACATTTCACAGAATTGAGGACTCACATTTTGTGACTTTCTCCAGCCACTTAGATTTGGGTTCTTATGGTGTCTGAACTAGGACTCAACCCTGCTGTTGAGGGCCTTGGTCTCCTCCACAGGGAACCATAGGACCTGAGACCTGGGGGAATGGCAGAGACCACACGGAGCCTGCTGGGGCTTGTTTTGGATGTGCAATGTCTTACCATAACAGGAAGGGTTTTAGTTACCGTAAGTTCTCACTGTGTACTGGCCCTGTGTGGAGTGATAAATTCTCATGATGGCCCTTGGAGGTGATCCCACTTTACAGTGGAGGACATTGAGGCCCAGAGAAGTGAGGAAAAGAGCCCAACTATCAGAGGCAGGGCCAGGATTTGAATGTAGACTCCTGACCCTAACAGTGCTGCCTCTCAGCTCAGGAATGCCTGCCTATAGGAAAGACAGACACACACTCTTTATTTCTTTTTTTCCCCTTACCCAGGATACTCAGGCCCTTAAAGAAAAGTGTACAAGAAACCCGTTTTTCAAACAACAATCTAAGTCAGGAATTGCAAATGTTTTCTGAGAAGGTTAAGAGAGCAGGTGATTCAGGATCTGCAGGCCATGGGTCTCTCTTGAATCAGGTTATATCTGCCATCGTGGCGGAGAGAAGCCACTGACAACATGAGTTTATGAGCATGGTTAGGCTTCCGCAAAGTGTTATTTGTAGAGACAAGTGCAGGCTGGATGTGGCCTGCAGGCTGCAGTTCGTTGAGCCTTGATCTGTGCAGTCCTTGGGATGCTCCAAGATCCCGTGTTGCAGTGAATGTGAATGTACCATCGGTTAGTAAGTCCTATACAAAATTTAGCTTGGATGCTTGGAATTCACTCATGAACAAATTTTAATGAAGTCTACTGAAACTGTAAAAGCCTACCACTGGGAATAAGGGTCCTTGGGACTCCTTTGCTTGACATAGTCTGTTGGTCCAAGCATATCAGTCTGAGTACTGGCTCCTAGATCAGCTGTGCTCAAATTAGGGCCTGATGATCATTATTCTCTTGGTGTGTTTTGTTAATCTAGAATGTATAATTCATTTACAAAATAAGTTCAGTAGTATTTCCCACTCTGGTCTTCAAAAAGTTGTTAAAAGGGACATTTTTATTTTGCACTTTATGCATGTTGCTACTTACACGTGTAAAGAAGAAATACCATTATCTTGAGCTGTCAGATAATTATATTGAACAAAATATTCTTGTATCAAAGTTTGCTGTTATATTAAGAGCAAAATATCTGTAATATATCTGTAAGAGAAATATATCTGTAAGAATCAAGATTGAACAGGATTTGTATGTTTAAATCATGAAAACATGTGGAAACACTCTTGGTCCCATACATCAAATGAGGTGTGTGTGTGTGTGTGTGTGTGTGTGTGTGAGAGAGAGAGAGAGAGAGAGAGAGAGAGAGAAATTGATTTTTGTTTTTGTTTTATATTTTGCTTCTTTTTTTCCTCATAGAAGGATACTCTTACACCTCAAGGTATATTTGATTCTCTATTGTACTTTTCACCATCTAGAAAAGATGGGCAAAGAAAAATTGAAAGAGCAATTAATTTCAAGAACCTAAGCAGGGGAGTATTCTATTCACTCATTCATTCTTAGAAACAAATAACGGATCCAGCCCATGGGCCTAAGGTAGTGGAGCCGTTAGAGATCTGCCCTCTCCACAGCCCCTGGTTCCTATGTGCTCCGTCCATACATAGTAGAAAAGCATTCTTCACTTTCATAGTAATGATGTAAAATAAAATTCTGATTAGAAAAGTAATGGAAAGCTATCTATGGTATCTTATTAACTAGGAAAAATCAAATTGCAGAATAATATATTTGATAGAATTCCATTTATCTTAAAACTACACTCACATATAAACTCTACTTATAAGTCCATGTGGGTAATAAAGTCTACTGGAATATATATTAATACCACTAAACACAGAGGGATTTTCTCTGGAGTTGAAGGGGTTCTCATTTTATCAGCCATGTTCACTAGCTAAAATTTTCAGTATTATTATTTTTGCTGTTAAAAATGTGAAGAAAAGGATAACGGTTTAATGCAGTGAGTGTTCTTTATGGAAAATGTGTAAAAGAAGGAGAAACAATTCACCACTAATGCGTCCACTAAAGACGGCCACTGCTGACATTTAACACAGCCTTCCAGAGCCTGTTCTAATGTAGGATTCCGCAAGTGGCTGTGTCGCTTGTGGTTGCACATGCACTTCTCCATATTGTTGCAAATTGTAAGTAAACCTGATTTTAAAGCTTACATAATGTTCCATCATGCAGAGATACTGTAATATAGCTTACTCCTTCTCTTTTGCTGGCGTGAGCATTCAAAGGGAGGTAGTCCACACCTTCCGTGCTGGGCTCCAGTCTTCCCTGTCAGCTCTTTGTGGGTCAGAGTATCATTTCCCTTGTGAAGAGCCGATATTTGGTGCATAACGTCCATGCTTCAAAAATAGGAGCAATTATTATCATAAAGCTTTCTTTTGATTGAAAGTGATTTCATTAGGTCAGAGTAGCTGCAGGTGATGTAGTCCTCCAAAACCAAGGGGTTTCAACAAGACTGTCAGTGACTTTGTAAAAGTGAACTAGATTTATACTTCACTAATGTTGGAGAGTTTGGTTGAAACTTTGTTGTCACTGAGTACCATTATGAATGTCTTTGTCAATTGACAGTATTCATTCTCTTATATGTTTTGTTTACTCATTGTGTTTTTTTGTTGATTTTTCTTTTCACGTGATAACTCGCCCTTACTTTGAGAAGGGTAGACAGAGAAAATAAGTGTGTGTTGGGACTCATTGGCCCATATTTTATTGATTCCCACCGGTTTTCTCACAGATTTTAGGACTTGATTTTAAGGACACTAACTCTTGATTATTTTTTTCCTATTTCATTTGCTCATTAACTTCATCCTCTTTTTAAAGAAGTTTCTTTTAATGATGTCAGTTTTTCCTTATAATTATTTCAATCAGTCATTAGAAACTTGAACACTTCCCTGAATCTTATTCTGATCTTATTAAAAACATTCAGCATTTTAACTTAGGAACAGTTATTTCAAGGTGGATATTGCATTTGAAATTCTCCTCAGAGGTTTATTCTGCGTCTCTTCTTCCTTACTAACAAAAATCAGTTCCTAATTTTAGTTTAGTGAGGATGTCTAGGCAATCACAAATCTGCACAACTAGGAAGACCGAGTTGCACCTTCACCCTGTTGGGAGAGACCCAGCAGACAGCCAGACCACCAGAATTCTCTCATGAGTTTCTCTTTATTTAGCAAGGGTACTTCTGCATCTTGAGATGTTCTGCAACTTTTGTCTGTATTTTAACAACTATCGTTTAGTAGTTTTTCTTTTCTTTTTTCTTTTTCTTTTTTTTTTTTTTTGGAACCAGGGATTGAACTCAGGGACACTTGGCCACTGAGCCACATCCCCAGCCCTATTTTGTATTTTATTTAGAGACAGGGTCTCACTGAGTTGCTTAGGGCCTCGCTAAGTTGCTGAGGCTGGCTTTGAACTCGTGATCCTCCTGACTCAGCCTCCCAAGTCGCTTGGATTACAGGCGTGTGCCACCACGCCCGGCTCATATTTAGTAGTTTTTATATTAATGCAAGCCCTTAGGTTGGAAGTCACAATGTCTTTGTAGTAGTGCTTGCGAACTCTTGATGTTTGCCCTTGATGTTCATCTGGAGGACAGAAGACTCAGGGGAGGCTGTCAGAACTCAGACGGTAGGTTGATGTTCTCTCTTGAGGAGTTTGGAGCACTAACCTACAATATTAATTTATGATGTGTTTGCAAAAATGGTTTCATAAGTTCATAATTTCCAAAAGATTGAACCCAGCTCTCTCTCTCTGAGATGCACGTTAGCGCAGCCATGGGCCACAGCTCTCAGTCTTCACTTTTCTTAGTATTTATACTTCTTGGCTGCAAAACAAGAACATTGAGAGGATATAGATTCAGAAGTGGAAAAATAGGCAATGACATGTTCCAACCAGAGCAAGTTTCTGGAGACAAAGTTATTGAATATGAAGAAAAATAATAATCGTGCTTGCAGAGTTGCTGACAATATTTTTTTCTGGTGTCACTACCCCAGTAGGAATTTTGTGATGTTTGCAGTATGTTTCTGGGTATGTTATTGGTAGAAAGTGTATGGCCTGTTTACGCATGCTGAGTGGATGTATTTTGGGGTAAAGATTTAGCCTGTGATTCTTACTGACATCAGCAATACAAGAGCCGTGGACTTGACCCCTTATCATCCCTGTCCTATTGTCCAGTCGGCCTGATGGAACATCTCTGTGAGGCGATCTGGAAAGGCCCCTGCAGACGTGATCTGTTTTGTCACATGCATTTCACTAGGTGTTACCAAAGGTCAGTGGCCAGAGAATTGTCTGCTTCCATTACCCTCATTGGAGTGCATTCAAATGCCAGTTGGAAGTACTCCCCTCCCCCTGTCTTCTCTTCTCTTTGGCAGTTTGGCCCTTTCCTTCTTTTGTTTAGGTGAGCGTCTGCCAAGTATACTATGGTCCTGAAGGTCACAGCTTTATGACTACTATAAATATTTGTGAATCACAGATGTGTGACCCTGTCCCAAATCCATTTTCTTTCGTTGGTTCCCTGCTCAAGTCAGGCTGGGAGTCTGTGTGCTGTTTATTCTCAGACACCCATTAGAGAGGCAGATGTGTGTGGGGTTAATTGCTTGGATTCGAAGATTTATATGTGCATATAAGACCCCTGCCTCCTGTGCGTAGGATCCTTTTTGGCAGAATGTTCCTAGGGGTCTGAAAATGACCCTGTGTTTGGAACTTGGGATTCCATGGGACTTGAGGGTTTTCCTGCACTATCTCCACACTGGGGTGTTGGCGAGGTCTCCCAGCTGCAGGGCTGCAGACCTAATCAGCTCATGCTTCCTCGGCTGGAGCTTTTCATGTGGCATGTGTTTGTGTCCCTTTTAGCCTCCCAGGCCACTGTGGGATCACAGTCATCTCGCTTCATTTGCTTTTGCTTAAAAACAGATCCACTGTTGGTTAAACCAGAGCAGACAAAGCCAAGATTGGAAAGATGGCTAGGAGATTCTGGGAAGTAATCCCACTGTCTTTTCATGTCAGAGGCAGAACAGTGAACACTACATTCCACACCGAGGAATGAGGGGGTGGCTCTGGGGCATTCACCAGGGATCACAGTTTTTCTTTAGTGCACAGATTGAAGTTGGTGCCCTGAGACTGCTCAGAACTGTTCCTTCTTCTTCCATTGCAAGAAATGTCCTTGCTACAGGTGTGGTGTGAATGCGCGACGCCAACCCTGTTAGCCAATCAGAGCATCCCACGGTGACCTCTGATTCACTCTGGTGGGGCCCTTGACCTGTGCTGGGCCAAGCTGTACCCCATTCCTTTGCTCCTATTTTACAGAAGCAGTTCTTCCTTTCCTTTATTGTCTAATAGATTTTACTTCCCCCTTTGCTGTATTTTCCCAGTAAGAATGGAAGTGGAAATATCTTCCACCTTAAGAAAAAATAGACCCGTGGACCTCCTGATGTCCCCTGGAGCTACAGCCTTCTTCTCTCCTTCTCTTTACAGAAAGGCTATGTAAAAAGACTTGCCTGCCTTTGTGGTCTCCGCGCCTGTCCATCCATTCCCTCGGGAACCACTCTGATCAACCGGTCATTTCAGCAGGACCCTTTGTCAATCAGCAATTGCTGCCCTGTTGCTGCTGGTCGAGGCTGTCTTCCCCAGACCTGTCCGTCAGCAGTACCATACCACCCATCCCCTTCACCTCCTCAAGTATTTGTATTCCATTAATACATTAATTTCTTGGCATTGGGGATTGAACCCAGAGGCACTTTACCACTGAGTCATATCCCCAGCTCTTTTGTACTTTTTAAAAATATTTGAGGCAGGGTCTCACTAAGTTGCTGAGGCTGATTTCTAGTTTGTGATCCTCCTGTCTCAATATCCCAGGTTGCAGGGTTACAGGTGTGTGCCACTACCCTAGGGTCTTTGAAGGACTTTGTCCATCTGATTTGAGGACACTGTATTTCCCTGGCCTGACCCTTCTATACCTGACTATTCTGTCTTAGTCTCGATTGCTCATCTTCCTGCTCTCCAACCCCTGGCATCATATGGGACTCGATGCCAGGACATTGTCTCTTTTCCCACCATCCTCATTATTTGGGGATCTCTCCTGATCTCATGTCTTTAGTAGCATTCACATACTAACTACTTCCCCATGTCCATCTCTGACCAGGACCCATCATTCAAGCTCCAAAATTGTAACTTCAACTGTCTATTTGGTCTCACAACCTGGATGGCTTATTTATGTTCTCACATTTTTTTATGAACCTGGTACCCCCAAGAATCCATTCTTTTCCTATTTCAGGTTACTCAACCATTACTTTCTCAGGGGGTGTTCCTGAACAAGTTATTCATATTGGAATAAATCTTCTAATATCTGTTTTCCTTTTCTGCTTATTGCCTTTTCTCAAAGAACCTCACACCATCTGACACATGATCTTACGCTTACTTGTTATGTCTGAGTTCTCCTTTCCTTCTAATGTCGACTCTGCTGATGCAAGAATTTTTGCAGATTTTCGTCACTCATGGCTTAATCCATAGGTGTACAAAAGAGCCTACATAAGATATGATAGAGTGTCAATAATTATTGGTCTAATATGTGAATTGGTAGGTTGACAAATGGAGGATGGGCGGATCTTTGGGGATTTGCCAAATGGGGTGAGTAAAGCTTTCATTTCTAATTTGATTGCAGATCTGGGAGTCTGTAAGTCTGTCTCCAGGATCTTTTTCCTGGCCCCAAAATTGATCACTCTTGGTATGATTTCCCTCTGTTATCCAGTTGGTGGATACTGCTGCTTCTCCAACTCTTAGCTTATATCTTCTTCCAACAAGCTTTCCCTTTTCTCTCTGTGGCCAGATGAATTACATTGCATTCCCTCTGTGCTTCCACACACATGTGCGTGTTCATGCAATGGGAATTTCAAGTCAGGTTAGCCATAGTATGTCGTGTATGTCCTCCTTCCTCAGATGGCAAGGTAGCTTGGTTATTGCATTATCTTCTCACCACTCTGGCACATAGTAAGCACTGAATGTATACTTGTAATTTAATGAAGTGATTAAGAATGAAATTTTATAAAATGCAATTTCTCTAATGGTCCTTAGATTGGGTTAAAATATACCCCTCTAGCCTTCTGATTGTGCTATGTTTAATTTAATGTATTTTGACATGATTTTACAACAATTTAATAATTAGATTTTTGTAGCTGTTAGAGACTGTCCACATACCGTTCAGCCGGAGCCATCCACTTTCCTGATTGTCTGAAGAGTGTTTGCTGTTTTCCAACATCGGTGACCATTATTCCCAGGGTACCAAGGACAGAACATGCGTGATCCTTCCAGAGTTGGATTATCCCTCATGTTTGCCTCTGGGTTTTCAATAGGACTGAGAAGGAAGGCGAGATATAAGATGCACATAAGCCAGATCCCAAGTGCTCCTCCCCTGTACTATAGGATCAGATGTCAGTTCCTTCCTGGCATTTGACATTTCTTAAATTGAGCGTTTGAACTACTGCTATCATCACAGTGGAATTTCATTAGTATCATCTTCAAGGAGAACATCTTATTAAACATAAAAATAGCAGAGCACAGCAGGGCTGGCAGGTCATGGGGTGAGACAAGCTTGAGTTCTGAGGTTGTATTGCTTGTAGTGTATTATGTGGATGTTCATGTCCAGGAAACAGCCTTGATGTGCCAGAGGATCTGCCCTATTATGGATGCAGTGCACAAGTCCAGCCAGGTCAGCCGGATAGACAAACAGATTACAGTTGAGTATCTATACTCAACTTCTTTTCTTTTCTTTTCTTTTCTTTTCTTTTCTTTTCTTTCCTCCTTCCTTCCTTCCTTCCTTCCTTCTTTCCTTCCTTCCTTCCTTCTCCTCCCTCCCTCCCTCTCTCCTCCCCTCTTTTCTTTTCTTTCTTTCTTTCCTCTTTCTTTGCTCTTTCCCTCTTTCTTTGCTCAGTACAATAAACTTTATTCTCTCTTTCTTTGCTCAGTACAATAAACTTTATCATTCTGCTGCTGTATTTCTGGGTTCGTTTCATTTTTTTCTATAACTTTCTACTTTATCTTGCTACATTCTTTTAATACTTTAATACTTTAATATTTCATAATTCAGGGATAAAAAAATGTCTCAGAAGTTCCTTCTGGAACATAATAGCAGCAATAAAAAGGTGCACCATGGCAGCTGAGTCACTTTGTAATTATAGTGTCAGTGTCTAATGTGTGTTCTCACTTTCACTCTTATTTTCTCGGGTAAGTTCTGCCTTTATGGCAGAGTCTGTACGAGGATTTGTTTTCTGGGGCAAATCCTGAGTAGCTGACACATCTAAAATTAATGTCGCTATCAAACATGCATGATTTGCAAAGATGTTGGTTTGGGGTAGCCTTCTTTGTTTTGAAACCCGTGCCAGGTCCCCGCACGTGGAGAGGACAGCATGTAGGTTCTCCTGGGTCATCTTCACCTGATTACAACAGTCACCATGTTTGGATCCAAAGTAGAATTTGGATAAATTCACCAGTGGAAGTCACTGAAGGCTCTTGTAATGTAGCAATGACAATAAAAATTTAACAAGAATCTTCCAAAATGTCATAATCTGGAACATTTTATAAAGTACTGACAATAACTTATGATTATCCATAATAATGATTCATATTATTTGAGTGCCCAGGTGCTGGCATAGCGAACTGTTCTGTTTACACTGTTTCCTCTTCCCAACAATCCCATAGAGCTGATCCTAATAGTATTGAGTTATAGCTGAATCAGCCAAGGTGGGGAGAGGTTAAGAAACTCACCAGTGTCACTCTAAGGTCACCAGGAAGGTTGAGCCCAGTGATAGCATATAACTTCTTAAACCAGCATTTATTTCACTCCTTTTATTTTTAAAAGGCTCTCAAGGGAATTCCAGTGGAAAAGAATCATAAACCATTGAAGCCACCTATTTTAAACGTTATTGCAAAATAAACCAGCTATAGGTTTCTACAAGTAGAGTCTTGGTTTTATTTCATTGAACTAGCACATATTTTGAGGGTTGGAACTCACCCTTCATGTGTAATTTTCTTGTAGAAAACACATGGTTGGTGGTTGATCTCAAACAAAAAGTCCCTCATGGACAAACATCTGTGTAAGTGAATTGTGCCTCCGACCCATCCCTTCCTGTATGTGGGGGTCACTGAGGACGAGCAGGCATCCCAGTTAATGTCTGACAGGAAATCGTGTTCCCATTATCGTGTAGACCATGATGAACAGAAAGGGAGGGTCTGTGTCAGGCACGGGAGATACACTGTCACACAGCACAGGGACTCTGACCTTTTTGGAGCATACTTTTTGCCAGAAAGTTGGGACCATAAACAATAATCACATTCATAACAAATAAAAAAGGTATTATACCTTGGTAAGTACCGTGTAAAGAATTTAGAGAGGGTCATGTGACAGTGAGCAGGAGGTAACTTCCGATCACCTTGGGGAATAGCCTGTGGGGACCAAGGAAGGAGGCAGTGGTGTGAATTGGGACCCCAGGGAGGCAATGCTGGACTGTAGAGGGCTGGACACCCAGGGTGTGAAACTCCAGTGCTTATGACCGGCTTTGGCAAGTCTTTGGAAGGGCAGTGATGAGAAGGATTTGTTGGCCCTTTCGTGGTCACTGTTGGGAAGAGCGGACTGTAGGGAAGCGAAAGGGGAAACTGGAAGACCAGCTAGGAGCCTATCACAGGGTAAGGCACTGTGGCGGCCTGGACGTAGAATTGTTGAAGTTGGAGGAAAGTGGCTGGATTTGATAGTTTTAGAGTTAGAGTCTGTGTCACCAGCGTGGTTGGGCATTGGGAGAAGGGAGAAGATAAATGAAGGGTGAAATGTAGTTTTGGACTTGAGTAACCGAGTGGATGAGTGGATGGTGAACCATTTTATGATAGCAAAGCCCTGGGGAAGTATAGTGTTAGAAGATAAACAAAAATTCTCTAAGAGCGGTCCATGAACATTTTTGGTTAAAGGCTTTCATTTCTCATCCATGTAGAGAAAGAGTGCAGTCATCCATGTGAATCTGGGCTAGTGGGGAATGGTCAGAGATCCGTAGTTGGAGGTCATTGCCATGCTGACTCCTGACCTAGGAGAGAGTGTAGAGGGGAAGAGGGTGTTTGAGATAGAATCAGGGGTGCGGGCATGTGTCGGAAGCTCTGGATTGTATTTCATTTGATACAGTAGTGCTTTGATCTTTCAGAAGTGATCTTAATAATGGCGCTAAGTCTCAAAGGTAATTCTCCTCTTGAGAGATTTCATTCAACATTTTAGCAGCAAAATTGTCCTCTGTTGTGACATAAAATGTCATTCTTGTTATAGGAAATGAGATCAGACTCCTACAATGAAGTGTTTGATATGAGTTCCTTTCAGCATTTATCTTGCTCTTCTGTGCTAATCTGCAGTTCATGCTCCCACTGTTCTCAAAGGCAGTCTCTTCCAATTGAGTCTTAGGAGACACTGGATGAGGGAGGACATGGGCTGTAACGATGTTCCCCGTTTCCCTATTAAAAAATTGCTATTTTCTGACATTAGAAAATTTGCCTACTCTTTTGTTATGCACACTGCTTTTTATTGCTATCATGATATTTTTCCCCCCATGGGACCTTGAAATGGTGAGTTCAGGGTTCGAGAGGCCCATTGAGTATTGTTGTCAATATAGCTCATGCTCCTTGACAGTTCTGGCAGCAGTTATAACTCATTGACTCAGTGAATCTCTGAACATGTGCGCTGTGATGGGTCAGAGGTTCTGTGACATGCTGTTAATATAATGCGGCACTTAGTAATGTAGGCCAGAGAGCCACTGTGTTTGATTCCTTGCAAGGATTTCACTTAACCCCGCTTGCATTATTAACACATTTTGTAAGAGAATCAATCCTGTGCAGCTGTGTCCCCACAGTTTTATCAGCGGCATAGAATTTTGATTTTTCTATCAAAGAGGAATGCACGTGGCCTATTAATGTAAAGTTGAAGGCTCACATTTCTCATAGTAAAAATAAGGGTCGTCACTGTCCGCTGAGATTCCCTGAGGCAGATGCATTTTACTGCAGAATATAGGCCTGTGTGAAGAGAGGTGAGGCTTATGAGCTTCCAGAATCCACACTGAGGGTATTGGGGCAAGGATGAGAATAATTTGTAAGGACAACTTTTATGGTTTGGATGTGAGGTGTCCCACAAAACTCACATGTGAGACAATGCAAGAAAGTTCAGAGGGAAAATGCTTGGGTGAGAGAGCCATAACCCAATCAGTGAATTAATTCCCTGATGGGATTAACTGAGTGGAAACTAAAGGTGGGTAGGGTGTGGCTGGAGGAGGTGGGCACTGGGGCATGGCTTTGGGGTCTATATTTTGTATCTGGTGAGCGGAGTCTATTTGTGTGCCCTGATCACCATGTAAGCTGATTCTCTCCACCATACTCTTTTGCCATGATGTTCAGCCTTACCTTGAGCCTCGAGCAATGGAGTTGGCTGTCTGTGGACTGAGACCTCTGAAACCATGAGCCCCCAAATAAACATTTCCTCCTCCAAAGTTGTTCTTGTGAGGTCTTTTAGTCACAGAGTGCAACAGCTGACTAAAATACCCAGTGATCAATAGTTTCTTCAGTACATTTTGCTGGAAGTACTGGATATCTATATGTGGACAAAATGAAGCTAGATGATGTCTCTACCCAGTAGAGACTCAAAATGTAAGATCCAAAATTGTGAAACTAATAGAAGAGAATATGGGTGAAATACCAAGACATTGGTATAAGCCATGATGTTTTGGATAAGACCCCAAAAGCAAAAATAATCAAAGCAAAGTAGACAAACAGGATTATGTCAGACCAAGGTCTTGTGCAGAGCAAGGGAAACAGTTCACGGCATGGAGACACAACCTATCCAGGGGGAAATACATTTGCATAGCATTCATCTGACAAGGGATTAATTTAAGGAACTCAAAACACTCAATGGCACCAAACCCCCAAATAATGTGACTGAAAATGGACCAATGATCTGCATATCCATTTTTCAAAAGATCATACAGAAATGACTGACACGTATGTGAAAAAAAGACCTAGCATCATGAATCGTCAGGGAACTCAAATCAAAATCATGATTTTATCATTTCACTCCAGTCAGAATGGCCATCATCAATAAAGCAAACGTAACAGGCTGGGATGCAGAGAAAAGTAAGGCTTGTAATACTGTTGATGGGGGTGTAAGTTAGTCCAGCCGTTATGGGGAACCGTATGGAGTTCCTCAAAAGCTAAAAATATAATCACATATTATCCAGCAGTTGCTCTCCTCAGTGTATAGGCAGCTGCAATGCAGTCAGCTTATCAATGAAATGCCTACACACTCATGGTTGTTGGAACACTACTCACAATAGTTAAAAGTAGGGAATCAACTGAGGTGTTCATCAACAGATGATGGGGCAAGAATTCGTAGCATAGAATGGAATATTACTCAGCCATAAGGAAGAATGAAATCCTGTCATTTGCGGCAATATGGAGGTAACTAAAGGACTTCAGCGTTAGTAGAATTAGGCACAGATAGAAAAACACTGCTTGTTCTGAGTCATGTGGAACCCAGAAAACTTGATTTCTAAGAAAAGAGTGGAAAAATGTTGACTAGAGGGTAGTTGTGGTAGGGAATAGGAGACAGCCCGGGGTTAAATGGCAGGAGCCCAAATGCAGTGACCGGAGCGATAGATCATGGTGCCCTACAGCTCTGCAGCGTGGCTGATGTTTGCAGTGACTCCTCAGATAGTTTACACAGAACCAGAGGAGAGGAGATTAATGGCTCCAACACAAAACAACATAAGTGCATAAGAAGATGAAAATGGTAATTACCATGATCTGATCATTACACATTGTACACATGACGTATGACATCGTAGCCCATAATATGTGCAATTATTAGGTATCAATTAAAATTAAATAAGATATATAAATAATTAGCAATCTGTAAAATAAATAAGGAATAAGTTTTTTTTCAGAGGATCATTTCATTGGTGAAATGCCATTAGAGAAATTAGGTTATAAATAATCCCAAAAAAGTCATATTAAAAATTCATGAATGTTTTAGAGATTCAGAATCACATCTCAAGAAAATCATTTGCAATAGTTTTGTGCAGGGTAAAAAATAGGGGTTAAATTTCATTCAATTGCATATGGATTTCCAATTTTCCCAGCACCATTTCTTGAAGAGGCTATCTTTTCTCCCCTGCCTATTTTTGGTGCTTTTACCTAGTATGAGCTAACTGTATTTTTGTGGGCTTCTTTCTGTACCTTCTATTCTGTACCATTGACCTTCATGTCTGTTTTGGTGCCAATGCCATGCTGGTTTATTACTATAGCTCTGAAGTATAATTTAAGGTATAGTATTGTGTTGGCTCCTGCTTCGCTTTACTCTTTATGTTGTTTTGACTATTCTGGGCCTCTTATATTTCCAAATGAATTTCATGATTGCTTTTTATATTTTAATGAAGAATGGCATTGGAATTTGGACGGGATTGCATTGAATTTGTATAGTGCTTTTGGTAGTATGATCATTTTGACAATATTAATTCTGCCTATCCAAGGACATGGGAGGTCTTTCCATTTCCTAAGGTCTTCCTCAATTTATTTCTTTAGTGTTCTGTCGTTATCATTGTGACGTCTTTCACCTCTTGTTGGATTGAATCCCAAATATTTTATTTTATTTTACTTTTCTTGAGAAAAGTTTGTTCTGTTTTCTTTTTTATTAAATTTTAAAATATGTTCTAATTAGTTTTACATGACAGTAGAATGCATTTTTACATTTTGATAGATCATCCATGGAGTAAATTTCTCATTTTTCTGATTGTATGTGTTATAGGATCACATCAGTCAGGCAGTCGTATATGTTCATGAAGTAATAATGTCTGATTCACTATCCTTCCTACTCCATACCCCTTCTCCCCACTTCGCTCCCCTCTACCTAATATAAAGTAACTCTATTCTATTGACCACCCCCTGCTATTATGAATTAGCAGAATGGCAATTATCAAGAATACACATAACAATAAATGTTGGTGAGGATGTGGGGAAAAAGGCACATTCATACATTGCTGGTGAGAATGCAAATTGGTGCAACCATTGTGGAAAGAGATGTGGGCTTACTCAGAAAACTTGAAATGGACCCAGCTATCCTACTCCTTGGTTTATACCAAAGGACTTAAAATCAGCATCCTACAGTGATGCTGATTTTATCAATGTTTATAGCAGCTCAGCTTGAAATAGCTAAACTATGGAACCAACCTAGGTGTCCCTCAACAGATGAATGGATAAAAAAATGTGATATATATGTATATAAACCATATATACATCATATATATACCTATATATGTATATATATACATCATACATATACATATATATATATACATCATATATATACATAGATGTATATATATGATGTATATTTATGTGATGGAATATTACTCAGCTTTAAAGAAGAATGGAATTAGGACATTTTCTGATAAGTGGATGGATTTGGAGAGTATCATGCTAAGTGAAATAAGCCTGAGGCTATTGTGAATGGGATGGCTTTCCTAATTTCTCTTGCAACAGTTTTGTCATTTGAATTTAGGAATGCAATTGATTTATGAATTTTAGTTTTGTATCCTGCTACTTTTCTGAATTTATTTATGAGTTGTAGAAGTTTTCTGATGGAGTTTTTTTGGACTTCTAAATATAGAATCATGTCATCTGCAAATAGGGACAGTTTGAGCTCTTCCTATTTGTATCTCTTTAATTTCTTTCTTCTAATTGCTCTGTCCAGAGTTTCAAGGACTATGTTGAATAGAAGTGATGCAAGTGGGCATCCCTGCCTTATTCCTGATTTTAGAGGGATGCATTCAGTTTTCATCCATTTAGATGGTGTTTGTTTTCCTTGGTTTGTTTTATATAGCTTTTACAATGTTGAGATAGAGAGGGGATTGGAAGTCAATCGTGAGCACCTGGTTTGTACTCAGTCTGAATTTTAAAGTCATGTTTCTCTTCTCTGCTGCTTAGTGGTGCTCAGGTCTGGTACAGATTTGGAGCTTGCTGGGGGGGGTTAAATATAAGAGGAATAAATATAAATAAGACATATATAAGAGGAATAAATATAAGAGGACTCTTCCTCAGCTGGCCAGGGCTTTCAAAAATTACTTGCCTACTGTCTGTGAGACCCAGAGAATGAATCAGCTGTGTGAGGAGCTGCCTCTGCTGATTTCCCAGTTGACTCATGCTTTCACATGGAGTCAGGGAGGAAAAGGGGACTCCATTATACCCTGAGATTAATTTTATGCCACTGTTTTGGGATTTGAAATTTCAAAGAGCAACATCTTTATTGTTGTTACCAAGAATAGTCAGACAAAATTTCAGCAAGACGGAAACAGCAATAACACCAGTGCAGGAAGATGCTTGAGAAGATCAGGCAGAATGGTGAATGCATTTCTCTTTCTTGCCACCTAACGAGTTTATCATTTGGAAAGTTCTGGGAGCTGTCAACTAGATAATGGAAATCCTAGTGAAAATGTTGGAAGCCAGTTGACTGGTTGTCTGCATCCCGTCATTAACCTTCTTGCTATTTACCTCCAAAGTAGAGAGCAACAGCCATGCCAGGTACCATTTTTGTCACTAAAACAAAAACATAATCTATGGTAAAGGACATGGTCAATCTAACAAGTTGAGCATCAGAGCACCCATAATATTTGTAATGCATTGATAGACGTGTTAACATCTCATATACAAAGGCCCTCAGAAATTCATAAGAAAAATTCAAAGAGCCTGCAGGAACATGGGCAATGACATGAACAGGCAATTCAGGTAAGAGGAAATTCTGATGTTGGATGTTCTGTCCACTACTGAACCAGGGGGCAGTTAACCACTAGCCACATCTCCAACCCCTTTTTGTTTGTTTGTATTTTATTTAGAGGCAGGGTCTCATTGAGTTGGTTAGGGCCTAAGTTACTAAGGCCGGCTTTGAACTCATGATCCCCTTGCTTTAGCTTCCCGAGCCCCTGGGATTACAGGCATGCGCCCCTGTGCCAGGCCTGTCCACACTGTTCTTAATGCAAATGAGATACAATTCTTCTGATTGGCCATAAAGGGAAAAGGACAAAAAGAAAAATAGAAGAAAAAGAAAAGTGAGATATGAATAAAACCTCTCACCCATAATTGATGGAAAATATGGATTGTTTACATTTTTGGAAAAGCAGTCCAGCAATCTTTATTAAAGATATGCTGACTCCCTCTCCAGCTCGTACTAATCTCAGGCAGAGGGATTACAGATGAGGACTGCAGGGTCTAAGATGTGGGGGACAGAGATTCCACAACTCAGTGCACATGCACGGGAACGCGCTGGAGTTTAGGTCAGCGTTGTCTTCAGGTCTTCCTCTCTCGCCTGGGAAGAATTCTCCCTCTGAGGGCCTGTCTGTTTCTTGAAGGGCTTGACACACTTTTCCAGAGGATATAGGCTCCGCACCCCCGTTTGCTTCCCTTCGTCAAGAGCTGTGTTTCAGCCTTCCTGTGCTTTGCAAGTTCCCTTCTCAGAAGATCAGCCGTCACCAGCAGAGGATAGAAGCTCCCTAAGTCTGCCCTTAGGTAGCTAATGCAAGAGTTTAAATATTTTCCCTTCTCTGCAGCACGACTGGAAGTGTTTTTGCATCATGTGTACGTGAGTCACACCAGGCAGTCACGAATGTGTCCCTGTCACATTTTCCCCTCTGTGGGTGCAGCTACCCTCGTTCTCCTGTGCATGATGGGTAGTGCTGAGTGCTGTCATTAAGGTGGATTAGAATAGCGAATGCCTACCTTTTGATTCAGGTGTTGTCAACAGAAAGATGCAGGATCATGTAGCTCCCAGGACACCTCTGCGGGCAAATGCAGCAACTGTCACTTACAAACTGGACACTTCCGTGAGTTTCTAGAGACTCTGGGATACGTTTGCAGGAGCACCTGTGCACTGCAGGTGGCTCTTGGTGAAGCGTGCCATGTGCCCTGAGCCAACCAGGAGCATGAGGAGAGGTGAGAGGGCGTGGCCCTGTGACAAACACCCTTCCCTGATCTGAGCTGCCTCTGGAACCAACATGGCCCCCAAGCGCTCGTCAGGACCAGCTCTGAAGCTGAGTGGCTATGGATGTGCACACAGGGCTTTGGGGATGCACATCAGAGTATCTAACTTTTTCCTTTTTTCCTCTGTAACACCACAGATAAATGGTGTGGGTCTTAATTTGCCCTTCCTAAATTTGCCATCATGTGTTAACATAGTTGAGAGTCACCCCATCTTGCAATATGCTGATTCTTAAGAAAAAATGAAATGCCCCTAGGCTAAAAATGCAAGCTTGTTCATATGTTGTAAGACAATTTGCAAACTCAGGAAATCCACAGAGTACTTGTGTGTGTCACAGGCCCCAGGACAAAGATAAAGGTGCTGCCAGCACCTGTCAGGGCCCGTCGGTGAGTAGCTGGGCTTACATACCCACAGGGGAGATGCCTGAGCGTGTGCCTGGGTGGACTCTGCCTTGGAGATGCAGTTGCAGGGAGGCAGCGTCCAGCGCTGTTTCTGCCTGGGGAACGGAGGGTGTGCCTGCCCTGCTTTGTCTTGCAGCAGGAAATGTTAGGGGTGGCCTGTTCCCTCTGGATCCACCCGCTGACATCCTAGCACCCCGCAGGATAGCAGTAGCTGGTGCCCTTCAGGGGTAATGCCCTGACCCCCATGGAGCTGGTGCCTGTGGAGGAAGAGGCAGGAGGGAGCTGGCTCTTGTTCTTGCTCTCTGCTTTCTACCATGTGAGGGTACAGGAGAAAATGGCCATCTCCACACCAGAGTGGGCCCCCACCAGGTGAGGACTGTCCTCACTGTGAGATGAGGTTTTGTCATTCCAGAACGGTGAGAAACATATTTCTGCTATGTGAGCCACTCAATGTATGGTAACTTATTACAGTAGCCTGAACTGAGACATGAGGGATTTGATAAACGTTAGCATGAAGTTGACAGAGTGGCTGAGGGGCAGGCCAGTGCAGAGCCCAAGACTGGTGATGAACGTAAGGCACAGAAATGAAGGGAGAATGTCTCAAGAGACAAGATTGCAGTTATCAAGTGCTGGGGTTGCAACTCAGTGGTGGAGCACTTGCCTGGCATGTGTGAGGCACTGGGTCTGATTCTCAGCATGGCATATAAATAAATAAATAAAGTAAAGGTTCATTGCAACTATATCTATTTATCTATCTATAATTTTTTTTTAAAAAAGAATGCAGTCATTGAATCTGTGACTTGAACCTTCACGATCATTCTTTTTTCCTGTAACTTTGCAAACCACCAGAAGTAATGCTTGCTTCCTGCTTTGCAAATTACATGCAGAGCCAGGGAGTAACTGGAGACTGGAATATTCCCTATCAAATTATATGGGTAGGTGAGAGAAACAGTTGCACCACTGGGATCCTAGTTGAGGCTTAAAGAGTTATGTGAGAAACTAAATAAAAAATTAGCAAAGTAGATAATGTGCTTAAGTAGAAATGGCAAGTATAGTCTGCTACAAAATCCAGTGGGAACACATATATAATTAGAAGTTATAGCATATAATGTTTAAAAAAACTTTTTGAAAAGCAACTGTTCCAGGATTGTATTCACTGTTTTCTTTATTCTAACAAAAAGCATAAAAGCAGCAGCATCTTAAAATAATATAGCGGAAAATTCAAATATTTGCTATAAATTGCCCTCTTATTATTTTTGCATAGCAGAATGAAGACAAGGTCTGCATAGGAAAATAAAAGATAATTATAAAGCTGTCCCGTAACTGTTTCAGACTTCCAATTTCAGTGGCTATGAAAGGGTTTAGTCTTAAGAGATTCGGGTCTTTCAGGTCTTCCCAGTTCTTTTTCCCCTTTTAGGATATAACACTACCTAGTGTGTGTGTGTGTGTGTGTGTGTGTGTGTGTGTGTGAAGTTCCTCTTTCTTGGTAGTATTGGCATTTGGGTTGGATGATTTCTTCTGGAGGGGGTTTGCACTGCATTATAGTATATTTATTTGCATCCCTGTCCTCTACTGACCAAGACACTGGTAGTCTAGTGACAGCCCAAATGTTTCCAGGAATTGCAAAATGTTCCTGAGATGGGGTTTTAAATAACCCTGGTTTTGAACTCCTGGTCTAAACGCACATTGCCAAGTTAAAAGCGTGATCAGTGCAAGCCATGGAGCCCCGTGTGCACGTGGGTGACTGGCAGCCGTGAAGGCCAGGTGTTGCACTTGATGCACAAGGATTTTGATGCCGCCTTGACCTTACTCAGAGGTCGTGCCCAGTGCACAGATGAGAGAGCTCTGCTGGAAGCTACCGGCAGGAGAAGGGCTGCTCTCCCTTCCTGCAAGTGTTCCTCCCTTGGAGCTCAGTCCTGGGCAGCGTGGGGCTTGCTTTCGGTGAGTGATGACTTCCAGATCCATCCTGCAGTTATCAGTGATTGCAAATGGGTGAACCTGGGCTCTCCAGGGCCCCTAGTCAACCTTGATGTCCCCTGACCCCCAGTTCTTCAACTCCCAATACCCCCCATACCTATATGTTCAGAGATGTTAGAGTGAAACCCTGGAGGAAGTAAAATTCGGACCTTTAGTGAAAGGTGGAGTTGAGAGTGTTTCTCCAGGAGAGTTCCAAGTGTCAGCTCATGATCTGATAATCCACTGCCATCTCTTCCTTTCCCACCTTACCTTTACGTGGTAGGTGTGCAGACGGGGCATTCTGACTTGGTACGTGTGCAGCGGGACTTCTGTAACATGTGTTTTCCATTTTATTTAAAGGAGAATTCCACCCAATTTGCTTAGACCAACCATCTGGAAGTCGTTTTCTTTTTTGCCCTTTGACCCTTTCCAGCCAAAAAAAATAACGATAGAGAATGAGAAAATTATAAAAAAGACGAATTTTAATGGAATTAATGTTAGGGGAAATGCTAATTTTTCATCTTGTAGCTCATGCATAGAGTTTTCTACGCCTTCTTTGAGAACTGGTCATTCTCTGGTATGTGACAAAGTGTTTGGATTCCTGTCCTCCCTTGGGTCATTCATTTTGCATCTCTGAGGCTCAACACTTCTCCCACATGTCTGTGTTCAGTGACATCAGTTGCTTTCTTAAGTAGGAGAGCTAGGCCTTCCAAGTTAGGAGCCTCAGCTGTGAGCAGTCAAGTTCCTGAGAATGGTGCAGAGCTCCTTCTATACTAGCCAAAGCATTTTTTTTCCTTTCTGGAATGAAGCTTTGCTTAAGAAAGCTGGTTGCAGTGGCACACCTGGAATCTCAGTGACTCAGGAGGCTGAGGCAGGAGGATCACAAGTTTGAGGCCAGCCTCAGCAATTTGATGAGACCCCATTTCACAATATAAAGAACTGTGAATGTAGCTCAGTGGCAAAGCACCTCTGGATTTTATTCCCAGTGCTGAGGGTAGGGAGAGAAAAAAGAAAGCAAAAAAGCAATGTTTTGAAATCTGTGTCTTAATAATAATTCTTACAGAAATCCTTTGGTAATCATTGACTTATTTAAAACATACAGCTCTTGGATTACTTTGAGTCACTTGTCTAGTACCTAAATATTGCCCCTGTCTCCTGGTGACCAGATCTATCCGCAGTGCAGCTGCTCTATGCAGGCACCATCCCAGGTGTTTTTCTTATGTCAATCAGTTGTGGTAAGCTCTGCAAGGTGGAGGACCATGGGTTCTGTTTAGTAGTTAAAGCTTAGACATAGAAGTTATGGAATTTTTCCCACAAGACTCCTGAAGCTGGGACGAATCCCCCCATCTGCTAACTCAAAGGTCCGAACTCTGATACCAAAGAATTGGCTGATGCCTTTGGTCTCTTGAATGTATAATGCCTGCGGTTGCTATTTTGTTCTAATGAGCAGATCTGGTAGGTTTTGCTAAGATTTTGGATGAGTTTCTTGTTGCAAAGGTGGGAAGATTCCCACCAAAGACCATTGCAGGGCTTTCATATTATGATCAGTAAGAAAGTAGAAACATCATTTGAACCAGTGGCTCCTAAATTTGGAAATGGACCTGTTTCCATCTGTGACGACTATTCATGCAGGACCCCTGATACCTAAAGCACTGAGTATAGATTGATGCCATCTAACACAACCAAAGGGACATCTTTTTATTTTATGCACTGTAGTGAGACATGTTGCAGAGACAGCAGTATGAAGTGGAGAGAAGAGCTGTCATCTTAGATGAAGGCAATCTTTTTCTTACATATCGTTGAATTGCCAGATCTTAAATACAGCTTGGTGGTTTTCCGTCTCTTATGCTTCATTTATTGTAAATGAAATTAATTTTGTTCAGTGATGTCCTTTAAGATGTCAGATGTTATTAGAATGAAATATGATTATAATAGTGCCTGTTTATGCATGTAATATATGTTTTCCTAAAATAATTGCATAGTACATTTTCATTTCACAGTGACGCGAGGCTTGGATTTCCTTTTAGCTTTCACCCATTTCAGCAGGAAAGATAGTAGATGGTAACAGCAAAGCAGATCCTCCTAGGCTAGCAAAACAAAACAAAACTTGGGAATTTTCCGTTTTTTCTGATGAATGTTGCTAATTTTGTGGAGGTTTTGCACATCTGCTGTGATAGGTATCATGCTTCCTTTCAGTCGCACTGATTTAAGGAAATGGCAGAATTTGTAAATGCTAGCCTGTTGGGGAACTCAGAATACAGGAAAGTTCAGAAACATGAGCATCATCGTGGCTGCGAAGTGTGACTTTTACTAAGCACGTGGGGCTTTTGATGTCCCAGTAGAAGGGAAGCACCATGACGTAATCCCTGCTGCCTCTCACCTTCCCTGTGCTGCTCTGTGAGTACTGGACGGAGTGGACACAGCGAGGAGCGGAAGTTCTGCGGTTCTGCAGTGGTCTCAGCATCTCTCTCTCTCTCTCTCTCTCTCTCTCTCTCTCTCTCTCTCTCTCCCTCTCTCCTGTTCCTTTACTTCAGCAGGTTGGCTTACTCTTTCTCACTCCTACTACTTTCTCACTCCTGAGTCTTCCCCTGTGAAGTCCCACTGGAAGGGGACAAGCCTGGCCCAGGGGGCAGTGCACCCCAGCCTCTCTCCATGGGTCCTCACCCCACCCTGTCCAGGACTTGGGTGCTTTTTGCCTAAATCTCAAAAGTCTTGCCTGAGTCTTCTGGGGACAGTGGCTTCCTTCTCAGGCATGGCACCATCTTCCCCGTTTCTAGTTCCCAGCACCTGTGTCTGACATAGACGTTGTAGGAATCCCCTTCCTACTTTCCTGGGTCATCCACTGACCATTTCAGAAAAGACTCTGTCCACTGTTCTGTCGCTGGGTACTTGTCCTTTCCTTGGGTGCCCACCCATCATTGCCAAAGCCTCCTTCACTCTTGACTTCTGAGAGACCAAGAGGCTCCGCAGCCTCAGGTCCCCTCTTGGGAGCACAGATTTGCTTCTCCACCAGCGCTTGTGCCACGGTGCATTCCTGGGGCTGCCATCTGGAATGGTAGCCATTGCTACAGAAGCTGCTGATGGACGAATTTACAAATGCTCTACCATGGTCACAAAGTCTTCTTTTAGGAGAACATAATAAAAATGGAGATTGCTTGTTGTAGAAAAAATAATAAACTGAGAGGGAAAGCAGTAAAAGCAATTCAGTTAAAATTTTTTTTTTATGAACCCCCAACCTGAAAGTCTAAAGAATATTGTAAGTGAATCAAGATAACAGCTCCAGAGATCTTCATGAAGTCTTGGAGTATGGAATAATCTAGCAAGGGGGTAGTTGTGTTTTGTCTTCATAGAAGTAATTCTGTAGGTTTAATTAGAAGGAACAGAAGAAGGGAGAGATAAGCAAAAGTGCATCTAGAATCCATGACAAGATTGATTTCCTGTCCATCATTTACTGACAAGACACAGCCTTTGTGGAGGAGACGGAATCTTTCATTTTAGGAAACACCTTGCAGGATTTAGCTCAGGCCTCTGTCTCATCTAAGGAAAAGCTTTTGTGCTGACATTTGCAGTATTATTTGGCCTTAACTGGCCTTGGTTTGTCCTTCTGTTGTAAGTGATGATATTTTCTAATCACAATGGCATATTGAATGCGAGTTTTCTGTTTGGTGAATACAAGATTAATTTCTATTTCCTCCTCCTTCCATCCCTTATTGGTAATCCACTGGCGGTTGTATTCACTGGACTGGGGGTGATCTCTCTCAGTGGCAGAGGATGAGATGTGGCAATGTGGGACATGACTCTCAGTCTGTGGGTGATGTGGGAGAAGTGCCCAGCCTGTGCTGGGCGTGAGCTAGGTGAGACTCGTGTGCTTTGTAGTGTGACCTAGAGACCCCCTTTGCTTCTGCTTAGGTAGCCAGGGTTACTGGGATATGGGCTGAGATGCCCGTGGAAGGCAGCCACGGTGCAGACTGTGTGGAGAGTCCCTATGCAGAAACTCACCTCCAATACTGCAGGTGTGCTAAGAAGATTTATTCACCTCTGGAGCCCCTCGAGATAACCAGTAGCATACCCGAGAACATGCTGAAGGCACGACCTTTCATTTCTACCTTTCCATTGTGCAGCCATTTATTTGCATTGTGACCCTATTTATTTTGCTTGTGCTGGATTGCTAGTTCAGCATGCATGAAGGTTGAGCATGATTTTTGGAGGGGTGCTGCAAGCTATTTTATTTATGGGTACACTGTGTACATAGTTTTTCAAATTATCACAGGAGGAAATGAGAAATGTCTTTATGAAAAAAAACAGTCCAGATGGAAACTGTCATTGCTGTAACTCAAGAATAAATACAAGGAGTAGTTAGAGAACACTCTGTGGTAGGAACGTGGGCAGCTGGTGTGTCTTTTTTTTTTTTCTTTTCTTTTTTTACTTGCAGATTGTTTTATTTACTTATTTATAATTGGTGAAAAGAGTAGCTTGGATGCTTTGCAAGATTCAAGACAAATGAAATAAAAATTCCAGTACTGGAGAGGTGGCCTGCTGGAGGCCGAGGAGATAGGCAGTGAATCAGTCCCAGGAAAGGGAGACAGCATGTTTTAAGAACAGGAACAAAGGACCTAACTCTTTGGATCCTGTGTAGTGCCAGAGAAAATTTATTAGTTACACATACTACATGATTAATGAGATCTCAGTAATTTTTTGGAGTTTATTCTTCTTATTAAGTTTTTGCTTTCTTAACAGGTAGACCGTCGAGATATTATTCTTTTGTCTGATTGCTACAGGTTAGGTGCATGCTTATTTCTTCCTACATTGTTTTACTTAATAAAGATACTCGAAAATAAAAATCTAGCACTTTTAGCTTATGGTTTCTAAAAAGATAGAAATTCTTGTAATAAACCTATAGCTAAAAGAGATTTTCTTTATCAGTTAATTATTTTTATGTGCATTTTAATAGAAAGATGTATAAGTTTTTAAAAATTAACATTGCATTGTGCCTGGTTGTAGGTAGAAACAGAAAAACCTCTCAATTAGGGTAGAGAATCACATTTAATCTTAATTCGAAACCAGAAAGCAATAGGGTTCCTGCCTGTTGGCTGGATGGACCACAGGGTTTCTTGCCTCTTCTGCACCTGGAGATTCTGCTTTGGGGAGCTGTGTGCAGGTTTAGCAGGAGATGTCCTGGTAATGACTCAGCCCCTGATGCCTGCTCTCTCAGGCTGTCTGGGTCTCGCTCTGAGGCCAGCAGCATTTAATGATTTCCCAACACCTCCTCAGGAGTTTGTTTTTCCATAGGGAGACACCCAGTCATGGAAAGGTTGAAGATATGAGGGTCTGAAGGGCAGCGGGAAAATCTGTCAAGAAGCTGCAGCTCACGAACCTTCTTGACCCGCAAAGTTGGGGACAGAGCCCTGGGACTGTGTGTGACCGCGGGTGGAGGGACAGAAGGACTAGGCGTTTCAGTTCCTACCCCACCATGGACTCAGCCTGGCAGATCACTGATGTGTCCGTTACAGGACTGGTTCTTAACTTCAGTGCCTGGGGTCTCCTTCAGGGGCTCTGGCATCCTTAGATGAGAGGCACTACCTGACCTGTGGATTTCACGGTGGGATGTTCCACTCCTGGTGAAGGATTATCCTTTGACTTTCCTGATGAGTTTCATGGGTCTCCGGCCACTGCCTCATCTGTTAGATGGACACCACACTTTTGTGTAGAGACTCTAGCTGACCCTGAGCCAGGATGCAGAAGGAGGATTGAGGGGCATCCCCTGGTATCAGGACCCCTGGCTCTGGTTTCAGTTTCCCTGCCAACCTGCTCAGTGACCTGGGGCAAATCCTTTTCTGGGGCCTCAGTTTCCATATCTGAGAAGAGGAGGTTGTAGTAGAATTAGTTGTTTCAGAACCAGGTTAAAAATGGCCCCAGGTTTTCTTCAGAGTATGTTTGGAGGAGATGCAGAGTGGGCTAAGGCTTTTGAAAACAGGGTTTGATGTCAAAAAGAAGTTGAAAATCTGTCTACTAACTATTGCCAGAGCCCTTTTGGACTCCATGACATTAACGTAAGAAAGATAACTTCAACATAAGGTTGCCTTGGAACTGTTTTCAGTTTAGAGAGACTGCCTGGTGGAGTGGTTCAGGCATCCTGAAGAGGCTGCTGTCTGGACTTGAATGTCAGCTCTGTCATTTTCCAACTGTGACCTTGGACACATTTCTTAATGCCTTCTGCCTCAGTTTCCACACCAGTAAAATGGTGGTGATGGTAAAGGTAATAAAAACCTCAGCCCTTTATTTCATTATTATGAAGATAAATTAGTTGGTAATTATAAGATACTTAGAACCATGTCTGTCATCTATTAGGTATTATGTTAGGGTTAAGTAAATTGTTGCTCATTCATTAGAAAACTTATTTCATCATGATATGGATGGAACCTCTGTAATTTGGGAACAATTTCAGTATTACTCTATACCCAGTATACTTGATGCTTGACTTAAGAAATTGGTAATATAAAAATTTGTGTGGAGGGGACATCCCAGATCAAGAGAACAAACAACTTGAGCAAACTTTGGAAATGCAGAAGCCCCAGATATAGGAGAGAGAATAGTATAGTTCGGAGGAAGTATGTGCTGATGTGATTTAGTGTGATAAGGTTCAAGGAGAGCTTCTTTTTTAAAATTTTTGTATTTGTTCTAATTAGTTATACATGCCATTAGAATACATTTAGCTAGAGACATGGCATAGGATTCCAGGCTGTGGCCAGTGAGACCTCTGTGTAGTAGTGATGGTGGTGATGTGATAACAGTGATGACGAGGGTGATAATGGCAATGAGGGGGATAGTGGTGGCATTGCTGATGGTGGTGGTGAAGGTGGAGGTGATGATGGTGGTGATATTGTTGATGGTGATGGTGGAGGTGGTGGTGGAATTGGTGGTGAAAGTGATGGTGATGGGGATATTGTTGATAGTGCTGATGGAAGTGGTAGTGGAGGTGATGGTGTTGGTGGAGGTGGTATTGGAGGTGATGGTGGTGGTGGTGGTGATGTTGGTGGTGGTGGTGCAGGGGATGGTGGTGATGATATTGTTGATGGTGGTGGTGCAGGTGATGATGGTGGTGATATTGTCGATGGTGGTGGTGGAGGTGATGGTGGTGGTGATATTGTTGATGGTGATGGTGGAGGTGGTGGTGGAGCCGATGGTGGTGGTGATATTGTTGATGGTGATGGTGGAAGCAGTGGTGGAGGTGATGGTGCTGGTGATATTGTTGATGATAATGGTGGAGGTGGAGGTGATGGTGGTGGTGATATTGTTGATAGTGATGGTAGTAATGGAGGTGGTGACAGTGTTGGTGATTATGATGGTGGTGGTAGTTGAGGTGGTAATGGTGTAAGTGATGATAGTGGTGATGTTATTGATAGTGATGATAGTGGTGGTAGTATTGGTAGCGAGGCAGATCAGTAGGCTTTCCTCTCCCGTAGTAACATTTGTTCCCGGACACACCATCCAGAGCTTAAAGCCATCTGGTATTGCTGTGTCAATTAAGTTGATGTGTCAATTAAGAAGAGACATGGAGAAAGATTGGGAACTGGAGAGGTTGTCTTTCCCTCTTTTCTTCGTCACTGACCCCTTCGTCACTGAACATCATATCTCCTATTCCAAAGGTGCATACTTGCCTTTTAATTCAGTTGGCATCTGCAAAGCCATCAAAAACAGCCAGTTAACTGAGGGGACCAACTTCTCTGAGAGCTTCCTGGTTCCCATTCAGGATTTTAAAATGGGTTAGGTTAAGGTTTTGCCTGTAAATTTTGACAATGTCCATTTCACTTACTAAACTGGATTGTCCTCATAACTATGGTAACTGAAGCACATTTATTTGGTTCCCATTGTATAACTGATTTGTGAAACCCAGGTTTCACTGTGGCAAAATTGTATGTGGTTGTGATTAGTATATGTGATACTTTTTATGAGATCATATTAGCATAGTAAGTAGAGAAGAAAATTGAACTACGGAAAATGAGATTAATATTTCCATTTTGCGTTTGGTTTGCTTGTTCTGTACTTATTTCTTTTTTTAACTTTGTGTACAGTGGTGATTCTTAATGGGAAGGAGGGCAGTTTTGGTCCCTTGTTCCCAATCGTATCCATTTGTCAGTGTCTGGGAACATCGTGGTTATTGTCACGGCTGTCATTGTGCTACCTCCCATGGGCAGAGGCAGGTAATACCGCCAAACCTCCTCCAACTCACGGGACAGCCTCCCTCCCGACAAAAGTCATCCTGTCCCGAAGCCCAGGAATGCTGAGACTGAGTAGGGCTGGTGTGTGTTGTTTATTCTATGAGATGTTTGATAGGATATATTTTAATTCCAGAATCTCTTCTTTTCCATTCGCCAATAATTGTCTAAAATTTATCGAAAGACCTTTTGAGTTTTATCTACTGCAACAAAGCTACTTGTATTAGGCTAATTTCTTTTACTATCTTTCCTGTACATTCTCTTTACCCAAACATTGTCAATTTGTGTTAACTCTGGGGATATCTTGTGATTTTCAACATAATATTTGACCAATTCTTTAAAGTCAAATTTTTGTGTATGTTTCTTCTTCCTAAATCTGGTGTTAGGCTCCTTAATACTTGGTAAAATTTCTTTGAATTATTTTTAAAATCTATTCTAGTGCTATACATTACATATTCAATAAACAATGCTTATATTTGGTTTTTAATGTACTTATGCAGGTCAAATATTTTCTTGATACCCATAATCTTTTCATTATAGAGAAAAAATTAGTTTTTTCTTCTTTGTTTTCATTTCCAAAGCAGAAATACATTCAAACCTCATTGGATTTGATCACCAACAGAAGGGGAGTGTGTTTCATGTTTGAGAAAATATTTCTAGCTTTCAACTTTTCTAGGCTTTAATTATCATGTTTATTTTAAAATAAATCTGGGGTGGGATCCTTAGCAGACGATTCCCACAGGCCAACTTTTCAAAGCCTGTTATCTTATCACTATTACTGTGGGTGCCTTTGCTGAACTCAGCTGTGGGGGTTGCTGCTGGGAGGGACAGTTTGTATTTGGACAAACGCTGCCCTGGTGGCTGTGCATCCCTCTGGAGAGTGCTGACTGGGCTGTGTCACTTTAGCCATGCTCTATTTATTTCTAACAAGTTCTTTCCTACTTTTGTGACCGCATAAGGCAGCAGTCTTGCCATGACAGCATCATCCATGGGAACCCAGAGCCAGCAGTCCTTTCCTGCAGTTGGGTAGGGCTGGTCCCAGGTATTCACCCCTTGGGGTAAGTTCTGCTGACCTGTCGTCCCCATCTCTGGCTGGCCTCTCCTGTGAGCATGGGAGAAGCACTTGGCAGAACCTGCTTACTGTGGTGGTGTCACCCACACATACACCTTCCACGTGGCCACAGCAATGACAAGAGTAGTGACATTGGAAGAGCATCAAGCACATTTGAAGCCCCCTCTTTTAAAGAGGCATGGAAGCTAATTCATAATCATTGACCATTGACTGTGCACCTTGCTGTGCTTCAAACATATTAGCTCATTCTCCTCAAAACCAAATGAGGAAGGTTGGGAGGGTGTGTTGCTTTCACTCAGAGAGGCATGGCGCCCATGGGGCTGAAGTTACTCAGCTTTCGTGTCTCTGTTTGACTCAGGTCTGTTCAGCTCCAGCTGTAGTGATCTTTGCTGCCTTCCACCAGAATCCCTCTGGCTCTGATTCTGTGTTTTTCAGTTTACTTAGTGTGATTGAAGGTAATCCAAGTTGGAAGAGTTTGTGTTGGGCTGTTACAGTCTGAAGCTGGAATGTCCCCCTCCCTCCAGTGTTCGTGTGTTGAAAGTGTCATTTCCCAGTGCGGCAAGGTTTACAGGTGGAGCTTTTAGGCACGATCAGGGATGTAACCTCATCACTGAATTAATCCATCTGATGGGCTAACAATTTGAATGGCCTTCCAGGTGGTGATTGCAGGCAGGTGAGGCAGGGCTTGAGGACGCAGGTCACTGAGCATGTGCCCTGGAACCCTATCTGTCCTTGGTCCCTTCCTCTCTTGCTGTCTGCTTCCTGGCTGCCAGGAGTTGAGCAGCTTTGCTCCCCCACATCCTTCTGCCATGATGCTTTGCCTTACATCAGGCGTGGAGCAATGGAGTCAGCTGACCATGGATGGAGACCTCTGCCACTGAGAGCCAAAGTGAAGTTCTCCTCCCCCAGGCTGTTCTCGTCCGGCGTTTTGGTAACAGTGATGAAAAGCTGACCAGCACATGGGTCTCCTGAAACTGGGCTTTATTACTTAAAATTAAGAAAGGTGATTAATGGAAAGCTTGGAAAGCCCTGTGTTAGGGACAGTTCATAGCCACTGGATGGTACGAGTGATTTTTATTAGAGTACCTGGATAAATGGTGGGGTTCCTGTGGAATTTTGGATCTCTAGGGGGGTCTCGTTTTCTGTGAAGTCATTTCTCTTTGTTATTCATGTTCTCAGAAAGGACATAAATGCTGTAACAAGTAGGGTGTTTTGCACACCCCGTTCTATTTCCTGACGTGTACAAACAGTCTCCCAGAACATTCCGAGAGCTGTTTGCTTGGGCCTGTTGTTTCATGGAGGGATAAAATAATGAATATCTTGCTTAACATTCTGCAAGTTTAGAAGTGGCTTCCAAACCACATGGCCCCTCATTAAACTGGGTAAGAGAACACGCTCTGCAGAGCTGTTACCTTATAGCCACCCTTTCTTGGGTGCCTGGATAATCCCTTCTGGAATCTAATACCTGTTCGCAAGGAGGGAGCTGGTGTAATGGTTCCTTGCTTGTTGATGGTTTGTGGTCAGAGCGTAGTATCCTAACTTATATAAGTTAGCCTTTGGGGTCACATGAGACTGTCCATCTGGAATGTCTTAGTGTTTTTCATTCATTAGTCACTGTCTACTTCCTGTGGTCTCAGAAATTATCTATGAAAAGCTAGTCTAATCAGGGTTTTGGACCTTGACAAGGGGAAATTATCTTCAAATTATGTGTCCAGTGGGATACAGAAATGGTCCTTTATAAAAGGATCCTCTAATCATTCATCATTGAAAATGCACATTTTAAAATATCTTGATTAAATAAGGAATATAGTGACAATAGCTTTAGGGACCTGAGCTGTGTTTCCAAATCGGTAAGTGGTTTAGCCTTGGTGGAAAGATTTGTTGCTGGTAGAAGAAAGTTACGGGCACAATTGGGCCCCATTCTTCTCTTTAGCATATATATATATATATATATATACACACACACACACACTGGAGAGTGTTTTTTTTTTAATTTTATTTTTGCGGTGCTGGGGATTGAACCCAGGACCTTGTGCTTGCGAGGCAAACACTCTACCAACTGAGCTATACCCCTAGCTTGGAGAGTGTTGTTTTTGACCACTTGACTTCATGACAGATTGGAAAAAATGTCATGGCAGGCAGGTAATGGAAGTATGCATCACCCCAGCTCAGGAAGTGTGATAGCTCGGGCCTTCATAGTGAGGAAATGGGCATGAGAATCACATGTGCCTCCTATAAAGAGGACTCACAGAAGAACTGAGATGTAACCACCCTTGAGTTTTATATCTGGGTCTCTGTTGGGTTTCTGACCAGCTCTGATGGCAGGACAGCTAGGTACATAAGGTTTCTGTTTATCTTTTCTCTCATTCTCTTTTATTTCATTAAACTGCTTCTAAGGCTCAAGCTTCTGAGTGGTGACTGGGAATATTCACGTAAGAGATCTGGCCCACTTTTCAAGAGCATGAGATGGCTTAAAATTAAGGGTTCCATCTTCATTACAATGTGATAGCAAGTATGTGTTAATCATTGTGTGCTAGTCACTGTGAGATGATTCAGGTAAAGAAGGTGATATTATAATCTTCACAGCAGTCTCTGGGAAAGTGCAACAGTATCCCCATTTCACAGCCTTAGAGAAGAGAATTATCCTGCCCAAGTCACCCAGCCAATGCTTACATTACAGGAATGTAAGCTCAAGATGCCCATGGAGGAGCTGGGCTTCTCAATTGCTCCTGGTCCTTCCTCCTTAGACACAGAAACATTGACTACACCCCTGCACATCTGAGACCTGTGCTCTATTGCATTGAAGGGGTGTCCTAATTACAGTGTCTTGGCCTGTGGACTTGTGTTGGGAATTAAGTTCATAAGTAGTCATATCACTGTGTGAGTAGAACAGGGAAGAGTATGTACAATGTTTTTTGAGGACAAGGTGGAAGGAAGAAGTAATTCCCTTGGGGAATGAGAGTGGGGAGATATCACAGCTTTTGTGGATGCATTAGAGATGGGATTTTGCAATACTGGAAGAAAAGGTGAAACCTCGTCATTTGGCAGTGGCATTCAGAACATAAAGTGTGCAAAGGTGATATGGGCATGACAATGCTGCTGTCTCAAGGACTCCGAACGGCAGGTGCACAATGATGGGGAGCAGGCTGTGTGGAACGGTGCATGTGGCATCCCACTGGCCATGCTTGGACCATGAGCACCAAGTCCAGAGGGCCCTGGGAGAAGCGTTTAAGCTTGACAGGAAGATGGTGTGAGTATCCTTACATGAAGGAAGAGGGTTGGCAAAGGTTTGTTACTCTTCCAGAGTCACAGAGATAGAAGATAAGGCACATTTCAAATTCATGTAAGCCTTGTTCTAGGAAGAGCTTGAAGGACCTGGGGAATCATAACATTGCATGGCAGAATTGAGGGTGAGGTTGAGACATGCCACTTCTAAGAAACCTACAGAGAAGTGCTGAGGACTCTTGAGATGAGTCGTCAGTTAGACCCTTCCAAATCTGTGGTTGTAGCTTACAATTAGTCCTTACCGTGATCCAGGTCACCTTATTAACTGTAGGAATATGCAGATGTGCTGTGGGTCCTCCTCTATGGATTGGCCTTGAGGAAAAACTCGAGTGAAAGGGTGTGATTTTGGCATCTGTATCCTGTGTGTGTGTGTGTGTGTGTGTATGTGTGTGTGTGTGATCCTGACATCTGAATCCTGTGTGTGTGTGATTTTGGCATCTGTATCGTGTGTGTGTGTGTGTGTGAGAGAGAGAGAGAGAGAGAGAGATCCTGACATCTGAATCCTGTGTGTGTGTGATTCTAACTCTGAATCCTGTGTGTGTGTGTATGTGTGTGTGTGTGTATGATCCTGACATCTGTGTCCTGTGTGTGTGTGATCTGACATCTGAATCCTGTATGTGTGTGTGATTCTGACATCTGCATCCTCTGTGTGTGTGTGTGTGTGTGTGTGTGTACAGGTAATTGTTGTAAACATGAGGTTGTAGCAAATAAGGACGGGGTCCCCCATGCTGTAGCTCAGTGGGGTGGCTGCAGTGATTCGTGTTTGGGCTGATGGGTGGGACAGGCTTTCTTTTGGCTGAGCAGAGCGTGCTGAAGGCGCGAGCTGGCTGCCCGAGACCCTGGTATGGAGGAAGGGTGACGGGAGAAGAGGCAGCTGTTTGTTATGAGTGTGTTGTGCTCAGCTAGCAACCCTGGGCCAAGGCTCATCCTTGAAATTCCTAGGAAGACTCCCATGGAAGAGAATCTTTCCCAGAAAATCCCCATGAGGTTGCAAATCTTGCCCAGTGGCCAAGGGATTAATTTGTGCAGACATGCTTGCTAAGGATTTATAGAATTGTCATTTGGGGGAAACCTAAGTATGTTGTGATCTGAGACACTGTTTTGGCAGTTTGTCCCGTATTACGACCTTCTGCTGTGGGAACAGGGAAGGGACATGCGATTCTGGTATTTAAGAACTGAGAAGAGGGCCCTGAGGGTCTGCGGGTCCTGGTTACGTAGGTGTTACCTGATTGAGGCTTCACTGTGGGAGGTGGGGCACACCTTCTGAAGAGTTCTCTGAGGCTGCAGAAGAACCTGATCAAGGGAGGATGTGGCAGGAAACATTTTGCCTGCATTTGGCACTATGAACTCTGCACAGTGACATCAGAGCATTTTGGACTTTTGGGGGTTGAAATCACATGTCCAAGCTCTTGGCCTGGCTTTTATGGATACAGCTCACCACCTCTACCCCACTGTTTCTTTTGTCTTGCTCTGTTGTTGAAAAAAGTGCACTACCTCTCTGCTTTAATCACTTTAACACTGGGGAAAAAAACTGGGAAAAGAGTGGAGATTTGTTTCCTAAGACTGGGTGAAGGGGTGTATGCAGTTTCTGTGGGCTTTCAAAGGTTCAGATGGCTCCCATTTTGAAGATGGGCTTGGAGACCTGTCTCCACCAACACGATTATGAAGTAAATAATGGAAATAGGTGACATAAATTATGAAGCAATTTTAATGCTAGATAATATAAATTGCAAACTAATTTACAGTTATAAACACTGTAATGGTGTTTAATTGTAGAATCAGTTGCCTCATGAATATGCACATGGCAACAAGGTTTGTGGGCAGCAGTGTATTTCAGTCAAATATGTCCTTTGGGCTGAAACTATTGACGAGCAGCATCAGTTTTACATTAGTTTTTATATGGCTCTTGCATACCAGGAGCTTATTCCCCATGCCCAATGCCACACTCATGGGAGCCTGCACTGGGAAACACTCTGTCGGTGGAGAACTCTCTCCTTCCCTGTTGGGATCCCCCCAAGATGCCACTGCTGAAGGCTCTTGCCTCACACTGGAAGATCCCCCTGTGGTCCCTCCTGGGAATCAGCCTTGCTGTGACCTTCTTTCTTTACCTGCTGCTCCTTCCACTGAAACCAGCAATGCAGGAACCTGCTAGCCTGACTTGGCATTTGAAAATTTTTTTTGTAATAACTTTATGTGAGATAGAAATCACATGCCATAAAATTCATCTTTGTAAGGTTTTGGGACTGGGGAGATAGCTCAGTTGGCAGAGTGCCTGCCTTGCAACACAGGGCCCTGGGTTCAAGCCCCAGCACCGCCAAAAGAAAAAGAAAAAGCTGTAAGGTTTTGACATTTTTCAAATATTCAGAGTTGTGTAACTGTCACCACTAATTTTAGATTATTTTGATCATCCCATTAAAAATACCTTTGCCCATTCATAGAAATTCCCCTCCTTTTAGCTCCTGGTAATTGCTGATCAGTTTTGGGTGTCTATGGATTTGCCTACTCGTAGATATTTCAGACGGCTTGAGTCATAAGTACGTGGCCTCTCGTGACTGGTGTCTTATAATTCGTGTGTTTTCAAGTTTACCCATGGCCTGGCATACATGAATACTCTATTTCGTTTTCTGGCTGAATAGCATTTTGTTGTAGATTTATTGCATGTTCTTCATTCATTCACCATTCATTAATTGATGGACATTTGGATCATTTTAACGTTTTGAGCTAATTAAAAATTGTCCTTCTATGAATACCCATGTATTAGTTTTCTGTGGACATATGTCCTTATTCCTCTTAGATATGTGGGTAGGAGTGGGATTGGTTGGCCACTGGAATTCACTTTTACAGAGACATTCCAACAGTAGTTTACACTTGAAATGTAACATACGTTTTATAAAGTTTCAAAATGTAGTACCTTCTCCACACTTCTCAATAGTTGTGAGAACACACTATTTTTGCAAAATTATCAGGTTACCTAAGGCCATCAGTCTGTGTACCATTGGTGACAAAGGATTGTACAATAGTCCTCAAATCAGACCGAAGTGAATTCAAGTTCTCACACTGCTGTTTTTTAGTGCTGATCTCCTGGGTCTAGACGGTTGTTTTCTCTGAATCAGTTTCATATCCAGATGAAACTCAAGCTGTGAATCTCAAACTCATAGTTTTTCCAAAGTTTTTCATTTCATTGCACACAGAAAATGTAAAGTTTGTGTGGATGCATTTGGTTAATGGCAGAAGCTCCTCACTTGGGGGGCCATGGGGATCTGTTGCTGGTACATCTGGACTGAGTTCTACACCATCCTAAGCTATGGGGACTCTTCTCCATGTAGCTCCTGTCTGTTAGGAAAACTTTTTTTTCTTCCCTGATGTTTGCCCTCTTGAATCTTTCTATAAACTGTCCTGCTCTGATCTGTGAGAATCACCATTAACCACTAGAGAAAAATACTGGACAATAAACTGTGCTTTTGAAGGGTTATGACCTCCTTGTACTTTATCTTCAGTGTGATGTGTGGGAATATTCAGGAGATAAATGGAGATGCTGGCTGGTGTTTGGAAGAGGTTAGCTGGGACTCCCATTTAAGAAGTCATGGGTGGTCACCATCAATGTGCTGATCTTGATCTGGAATCAGATGCCACACTGCTGTCATGTTTTCTCTAGGTTCTGAGCATTGTAGTATTTTTTTTTATTTGTATTTTTCTGCTTTTACTTCAGTCATTGGTTCTTTGGACAATGTGCTTCTTGGGTTAAAAATTGGATTTAAATTCCAATTTCCTATTGGGAGCAAAATCTTTGGCCCTGTGGAATTTCCTGTAGAGAAGTTGGGTATACCATGGTTTTTATTTTTTTATTTTATTTTTTTTATTTTTTATGTTCTGTGTAAATGATGGGCTAGCTCTCTGTCTCTCAGAAGAGGACCCTGCAGATGCCAAGCCATAGGGAATAATGAGCACAATGGTACCATCACTTAGGCTGAGGTCCTTTGAGTGATGATATGGCTCTGACAAGATAAAATAATCCCAGTCCTTTTAAAATTAATTAGAGGTGCTCTTTGACACTATCCTCAACATTCTAGATGATGTTTTCAAACATGACCGTGGCAGGAAGTTTACAAGACTGGACTGTCTAGAGCCCCTTTAGTCTTTCCATGGTACAGATTAGATGGGGAGCTTAAGTTCCCACTTCATTTTGATTCTTCTTTGCAGCATTTTCTCCAAAAATAAAATAGCGCATAACATTTTCTGGCTTATAGCAGTCAGACATGCTCATTTGCAGCAAACTTGCAAGAATAGCCCTCCAAAGTACTGAAATGTATGCAGAACTGGGTATGTATTTCAGGACATTCTAAGGATTGGGTGTATTTTCTCTAGATGTTAAGTGTAACAAAGTTGCAACGTGTGGCTGACAATTATGGACGTAGAGTGGGCCACACTGATGCTCTAAATGGTTCACTTAGGTGGATACGTTGAATCCTCCCAACCTTATGAGAAAGGAAGGAAGCTTATCCCCACTTGAGGATGGAAATATCAGACATAGAACTGCAAGTGAATGAGCTGGAATCCGCCCCTGGCAGTCGTAGTTGGAACCCAGGCCCTGCGTGTCTATAGGGTTAGACGTATTTCAAAATGGAAGTGTGTGTGTGTGTGTGTGTGTGTGTGTGCGTGTGCATGCTCAGGAGCACACATTTGCAGGTGTGCACCCTCTGTGTGTTTGTGGGTATTCATGTGTATGTTTATTTATATATATACACTGTGTGTAGTTTCCTGTCAAAATATTTAATATCGTATCTTGAACATATCATTAAAATTTCTCTGAAAAATAATGTCCCATCCTCTTCAGGCATTCATTTGCGCTGATGCACTTCTGTTCACAAGGTTAGGTCTTGATAAACCCATCACGTTGGAGGTATCGTGAGTTACACAGGAAGTCAGTACGAATAAGTTACGTCACACCATTGTGGGCATCACACACTGCATAGAGTCAGGGATGTTTCCCTTGGTGGTTTTAGGGCCGACTGGGATTGCGCCCCTGCCCAGCATCTCAAAAGAGGATCAGCCTGATATCTGTAGCCTGGGGAAAGATCCAAATTCAGAATTTGAAGTATGGTTTGTTTCTACTGAACGCACATCTCTGTTAGTTACCCAATTATAAATTCACAGAGTCATAAATCAAGCCGCAGTAAGTTGGGGGCCATCGTACTTGTGACTCATAGTAATCAGACTAGGACAATATACTTCAATGTAAATCTTGGTTGAAATCTGCTGAAGCTCTTCCTGGGCTTTGTCTTAGGAACAGTAAGAAAGAAGACAGGAGGTGCTTGCCTTGATAGAAGGACTGGATAGAAACAGGCACATCACCCCATGCCTGGGAAGGTCCAGGAGCCACCAGGAAGCACAGGAAGCCAGGAGGCAGGGCAGGTACTGAGCCCGGATGGGAGCTCTCTAGGGAAGGAAGGGTGGGACTGAGCAGGGACTGTGAGGAAGTGTAGGGTTGGGACATCTTGGGACTAAGAGGGTGTTCCCTAGGTGTCTGGTACCTGGCCCTGGATGCAGTAGCAAGGGGACTATAGGCTGGTGTTTGAAAGTTTAGTGAACCAGATGGTTGGACTTGAGGGCTTTGTCTTGGTGATTTGTGCATCAGGGCGTCCTTTCAAGGGAAGGATTGATTTGTTTATCCAGGGGTCCTTGCAGGGGAATGAGCTGGCCCTGGGAAGGGAAGTTTCTTCAGAATCAAGGCCCCAAATGTCTCAGCATCAAAACTATAGAAAATAAGAAAATGTCTCTAATGAATATCTCTGATGAACTCCTTCAGAGAATGTTCTGGAGATGGAACCAGGTAGGCAAAGTATTTGAGTATTTTTACGCCTTGTTGTATGCCTTTGAGTAAGTGTGTGTTCATCAAGTCAAAACAGCCTGGTCATATTAAGCCACCATAGCAACCACCAGCCGCCTGGTGTTCCTGACTTAAAGGCGCTGGTCACTCAGACCATACCCAATTCTAGAAGCTGGAAACAGCTTTTTTCCAGACTTCTGACTTAGGTAGTTTTCTTCCATAGCACACCAATTTCTTGTGATTCACGGGATTAGTTACTGAACTAGTAAGATCTGTGTGCGCAAGGAGAGGTCCCCAAGTGTTGATGTCTGTGCTTGGGAGACTTCCGACCTGCCAAAAAGAGGTGTTTGTCCTCAAAGCACAGCCCTATCCCGTCCAGTCTCATCTCCTGGTTAATGAGCTGCTCCTCGAGTTCTGTGGTCACAACCAGAGGAGCTGCAGGCACTTTCCTGAGCGCACGATGAATTCTGCCTCTGACACGTGGTGTTACAGAGGGTGCATCCCTGTGTGGTGCTCAGGCAGCTGGAAACGCGTCCTATTGCTTGGAGAGCAAATAAACACGTGGGCTGCTTGTCCTGTAATAATGAACCCCAGGTGCTATTTGGCACACTGAAGGGGCAGTGTGTGGAGGCCCAGGGTGCAGCAGGGCCTTGCCAGGAGGGAGTGCTGGTCAGTGCCTGTGCCTCAGAGTGTCCTGCTGGAATAAGCCCCCAGCATTGCATGACAGCTTATCTGACAAGGCTGATGAAACCAATTTCGTTTCCTCCAGTGTGAAGTTTCTCCCAGGTAAAGTGGATCCAGTGAGTAAGGAGGGAGAAGTTCTGAGTTTGGAAACGCCTGTCACTGACTCAGATTCCTCCACTCTGCTGTGTAGTCTCGTAACTGTCCTTCCCTGCCTCTGAATGGGAATGATGAGCATTTCCTGTTTGGTTTGGAAGATACTCATGACGAGGTGGCTTCTGCTCTATCTGAGTTGGAACCTTCAAGCCATCCTTTCTGCAAACCTCCTCTGCTTCCTCTTCCTTCCTGCAGCCAATCTTCTTTCCATTACTTTCATTTCCTTGTACATATTAAGTTGAGCCTAAGTTGAATCTGAGTCTCAACATTAAATCATCTCATTACTTAATCCACAAAACTAATTTCTCCTCACTCATTTTTTAAAAAAGTAAATATTTTTATTTGCTTTGAATTACAAAATCAATTAATGCTTGCTGAAAATTCAAACAACATAGAAGAATAGTTTAAAGAGTAACTCCTGCTACCAGGGATAATCATGATTTCCTTTGCAGCTACAAACATAAAATAGAAATCATTTATTTAGTTTATTTCCATCAAAAATTGGATTTTTCTTTCTCTATCTCTCTGTAGATAAATAAATGTCTGCATTTTGTTTTCACTCACTGTCATTATTGGATTTATATGTCAGAAAATAGAGTTTTACTATGCTGGTTTTATAAGCTGCATAATATTTAATAGTGTGGATGAGCCATAATTCATTTGATCTCATTACTTATTACTTTGGTCTTTTCATTTCAAATAAGCAAATGTGTTTGCAGCCCTGATTCTCCGTAAATTCTACTGTGACATTTTATTGCGTTTCTTTGCTTCAAATGTGCAGTTTTTACTTCCAGTCTTTGACAGGATTTCCCCATTCTGAGGCTCTCTGGTTGCACAGGCTCTTCCCTTAGTAACCGGCTGCACCCTTCTGCTCTTTGGTGTTGGTTGGTTGATTCTTTCAGCAAATACTGGATGCTTTCTCTGTGCGGGGGACTGTCGTGGGCATTGGGGGGTCATAGTAATGAGTGGGGCACAGGTTCTCAGCAGGGACTTTAGATCACAGGCCGGGCCATCCCCAGAGCCTGTCCAAGGCCACAAAGACACAGTGTGTCCTCAGCTGGCTCAGAGAAGTGTCCTTCCCCTCGTGGAGACCTGTCCCACTTAGGGAGTCTGGATGCTGATCTGGACCATGGATGTGTCCATGTCTAATGTAGACGTGGGAGTGTGTTCCAGGCAGAAGGGCGGCCTGGGCCTGAGGAGGCGGAGTGTGCCTGACCCCTCAGCATGGCTGTGCATGAGCCTCTGTTGCTCACACAACATTCACTCATTTTCCTGTTAGCACTATTGTGATTCTTCTTTTCACATTTCATCACCTTTTTAATATAGTTGTATCATTTTCAAAATATTGTTTAGTTGTGCTTGCTTTTCATTGGCACTAAATATTGATTTGCTATATTATATATTATTCTCGATTTTCTTCTCTCAATTGTGTGATTGTAATTTTTATTCATGTTGCATGGAGCCATCGTCCGTTCATGTTCACTGTGACGTACTATACCATGAAAATTTCTTCACTCTCAATGGATTCCTGCATCACTTCTAGTTTTTTTGCTATTTTGAATAGTTATGCTAGACATGTTCTTTTAAACACTTCCAGGGCAGATGTGGAGTTTCCTATCACACAGGAAGTGCACGCACTGCTGTTACTAAACATCCAACTCTTTCTGCCGTCTTTGTTGAGGGAGGTATTCATTTGATTGCTGGAGATTCATTTCCTACAAGACTTAGAAAGCATGCTTCTTTCTTCTTAGTTCTTGTTTACTTCCTTAGTGCTTCCTACCTGGTAGAAAAGCCTAAGTTCTTCAAATTAACTTGCGTGCTTTTAAGCTACAGTTTTTATCTTTGTACTAAAGGTGATGGAAACTGAGGCAGAAGGGTAACGGTGGAGGTGAAATCTGGACCCAGGAATGTGGCCTGAGTCTGCACTCCCTTCCGTGTGTGTGGCTGCAGCACTTGGGCGGGCAGGACGAGCTTAGCAGATGGAGGAGCACCACGTTTAGAAACCACTTGCAAAATGGATCAATCTGTCATGCCTTTTTCTGAATTTTTATTTAGAAATTGTGTCTTTCTTGTATTTCCATGAACCTACCCACCAGCACACAGCTTTTAGTATTTGAAACACAGCATAAAAACACTTGGGGATTGCTTTTCAACTGTGACGACCTTTATTGTAATGTCCTCAGTGACCTTTCCACATTCCAGGCTAACGAACTGAAAAATAAGATGCCATATGTCCCCAGCATGTGTGCCTGTCAGAGCCACACATTATCTGCTAATCAGTAGATGCTTCTGTGGCAGCTCATTCAAGGTCTTCATTGACTCCTTCTTCTGGAGTCTCTTCTCTGAGGCAGACTGTGAACCAATTGCAGTTTTCCATTCACACCCTCGTGAATTCCTCCCATAAACGCTGCTCAGCTGCAGAAATGCAGTGGGCAGGATGCTTCACCTTTGTCTGGTAGGAAGTATCTGGGCCTTCACAAAGAGGTTACCTAAAACCTGGACAAGCACTGTTTTGATTTCTATCCATCTATCTACCTGAGTACTTCCTAGCTCATCAGTCCTGAATACTTGGGTGCATTAGGCTGTACCCTGAGCCCTAGGCTCACCAAGGAACACAGCCCAGTCTCAGATCTATAGTTGTTTATATTCTAGTGGGTTAAAGAGGTCACCAGCAAAAACCCAACTGGTTATCATAACCTGAGTCTTGCAGTTATTCCCACTAAAGCCTCTCTGCCTGACATTGTTGATAGAGGCCCCCAGAAGCATTTTGCTGGCCTTGACGTAGCCAGTATGCTCTTCTCTCATCACTGACACCCCAGCCTCCTTTGCCATCCTCTCCCATTTGCCTGAGATACTTTTATTTACTCATTGGTTATCGTGTGTAGTTAAGATATAAAATATAATGAGTTGACACATGCACACACATTAAAGGGAGATGTTGAGGGGATTAATACCCCTTATGTTAATAAATCTCACATGACAGGTTGCAAAAAGTACCCCCCCAAAAAAAAACTCCACAAATAATCGATTGAGCCATTTTAAGTGGTTTTAGTGCTACAAAGAAGAGGAAGTCTAACAAGACCTGGTAGGAGTAGAAGGTGGGGTTGAGCTGGCCCGACTGGAGAGGTGGTATTTGAGTGATGCCTGGGTCATGGCAAGGAGGCACTTTGGGGGACCTAGAGAAAATCTGCGCCCCAAGGACCTTCCAGTGTGGTCTGCATGGTATGAGCTCTGTGGGTCTCAAGGCTAGAAGAAAGGTGTGTGTTGCACAGATGTGTGTGATGTGCACAGGTGTGTGTGTGTGTGTGTGTGAGAGAGAGAGAGAGAGAGAGGTGTGGGGGGAGGGAGAGCACACATGTGGTGGTGCAGCGTGAATGAGAGGGCTGGAAGTGGTGCAGCAATGGGCAGGCTGGCCAAGAGGAGGGCCCATGGGCGTCAGGGATTAGCAGTTTGGGGAGGTCACCAAGGGAGCTTTAGGAGGGTTTTAATCCATTTTAAATCATTTGGATGAGTTCCTTACTAAGGTTATCCTGGTTGCAACACAGACAGTGGATTTTGGGGGGCAAAGAGTGAAATGTGCTGAGAACAGACAGAAAGGCTAAGTCCAGGTGGGAGAGGAAGCGGGTTCGTGGTGGGCATGGAGCAGTCGGGGAGAGTGAAGGGCATAGGTTGAGGAAGTAATGACAGGTTTTACTGTCATGTAGGGCAATCAGAGAAAACAAAAGTGATTCTGCTGTGATACGGGATGGGGACTTTGGCAGGAAGCACATTTGGGGGAAGGGGACGTGTTGGTCTATCTGGGCCATGTCAGTTTGGAGGTGAAGGAGTGGACAGAAGTTGCTGTTTCACCTACACATTGGGACTGAAATGTGGATTTACATTCATCAGTGGAAAGACATTATTCAAAGTCATGGGAATGAGTGAGACCCTCCCCCAAAAGAGGATGTTTAGAATTGACAGAGGCGGGCACATGACACTGAGGGCCCTTGAAGAAGTCTACTCTTTCCGTCTTCACTGGATTAAATCGTGGTCAATGAGATCTCTGGCTCCAGGACTGGGAAACGAAGTGGCAACCAGCTTCTGTCCCCAAAGAAACACATATTCTGGCCCATGGAGAGGTCAACTGGTAGAGACAGAAATCGATCATCTGCTTATTCCTTCAGCTGGGTGAAGCATTTGTTTAGCAGCTGCCTCTCATCCCTGCTCAGTAGTGCAGAAATCAAGGGTATACTTTGAAGAGGCAAATGGCTCTGGTTTGGAGGACAGAGACTTACCAATTAATCATTGCCGTTGTTCTATTTAGCATGGGACTTCCTCGGGTATCACCTCCATATCTGCAAAATAGATAGGATTGATAATATATATGTCATAGGTGTTTTTCAAGAAAATTAATGTGTAAGTATTGTACATAATCTATTTTGCAATTAAGTCTCAGAAATTTTCATTTTAGCATAGATTTCTTATTTTTATCATACTTAAAAAAATCATTATTGTTCTTGTGGTCTGCATTGTCATTTTTAAAGACCAAAGACTGACAGAGTTGAATGAACTCAAATGCATTAATTTTGCCATGTCTGCTACCTTGGGTCTAAAGGGTATCACCAGAGACACACAGTGTTGTGTTGTGTTGTTCCCCACCCAAATCCAAAAGCACCAAATCAGGGGACTTTTCACTAAGTAGTCTGGGTTTCCTGAGTGTATTTGCAATCTATTATCCGTAAGTTTATTTGATAATATTGCAAGATATATATGTTTTCCACCTATGATAATTAATAATTAATTTAATAAATTTGTTTCTGCTGTGAATTATACCTTCCTCTTTTCATAACCCTTGTTGTTCCACACATGTCCAGTGAGCTATGTGTGCTGGAGTACCTGCTTGGACCCTCGGGGTCGCTCCCTGTGGTTCTGTCCTCTGCTTTCATGTCTCCAGCCCAGGAGACCTCCTTTTTCGCTTGTCTGCCTATAGTAATCCCTTCATCTCTTTGCCCATTAATTGGAAAATTATGACATTTAGAAAGGACATTTCTCAAAACCATGGGAATTCATGTATTTGGACCAGATGTTAAGAGAATTTTAATGGAGTGAGAAAACATCTGTGACAATGAATGGCAGAATCGCAGGAGGGACGGGAGCGTGGATGACATTTGAATGAAAGTGTGTGCATTGTCAGGAAGGCAAAGAAGTGTGTGTGTGGATTTGTGTTCTTCTCTCCATTACTTGATTCTTAGGTATCAATGGTCGGTGTCATGTCCACTGCTGTCCAGTGACTGAGATTCCACATACACAGGTGAGTGTAGCAAGGGTGCCGATGACTGAGGCCAGGTGGGGATGGGAGAAGAGTGGAGGAAAAACCAGAGAAGACTGCTCAGAAGTGATAATTAGGGATGAGTACTTAAGGGCAGGGCAGGGAAACTCACAGAGACAACTCAGTTTGCAAAGGTGACACAGTGGGTTTGGCCAGGGTGCAGAAGAGGCCATGCATTCTGCATGTGGATAGGGGAAGAGTTGTCAAAACATAGGGACAACAGGAGGGAAAAGTCTGGGGAAGATGAAGGAGGGGAAATGGCAAGTGAGTCCTTTGGCTGTGAGCTGGACATCTGAGTAAATGGTATAGTTAGCTATGACAGGTAGCATGGAGGAGACCTGGTGAAGACAGAGCACAAGGTCCACAGTGGAACAGTGGCTCTGGCTTGTTTTCTTCAGAACATCTATTTGGATTTTGGATTTATGGGTCCAGATTATGTAAGAGGTCTAGAAGAGGGTTCTAGATTTGGGAGTCATTTTTTTTTTTTTTTAGAAAATATGTAAAATCACATGTGTTTACTGTAGAGAGTGTGTTGATTGAGAAGTAAACGAAGGTTCAGAAGAGGCTGGGGTGTGCCATCATATAGAGGGGAGGCTGAGAAATGAGAGTTCTGGGTATAGTTGAAATATAGGGAGCTTGGGGTTTTATGGAAGCCAGGGAAGGGAGAGTTTTGGGAGGTAGTCGGGTGAAGGTGAGTGGTCACCAGCACCACAGAGAGGTCCAGGTGCATCCGCTCACTGGACTTGGCAGTCCGAGGTGGGCAGTGATGTTGGCAGAGCAGTAACCAGGCAGGGTATATTCTTTTTGTCCAACATGGTAGCATGCCGGCAGAGACATTCCACCTTGGGATTGACAAGAGACAATGGTGCCCCCACTACTGTCCGTCTTGGCTGAAACAGATGAGGACTGTGGCTAGCAGATTTCATAACTCAATTGTTTGATTGTGTCCCTGTGAATTTCCTGCCTTGAGGAAACGTTTCTATGTAAATCCTTCAGAATGGCCCACATAGTTACGTTGCCTGGAAGGCCTCATTATTTAAGTCCTTTTTTCTCTCACTTTCTTAGAAAGGGCTCTTGTTGGTTTAGCTCACATAGAAGTAGACTGAATGAACTTTTGCTTAGTTTAAAAACCTGCTGACAGATAAAATTAATATTGCCTCTGTGTAAATAATAATTTTATCTAATGGACTTCATTTATTTTTATCGTTCCTCTAGGCGATCTGGAGTTAAACAAGGGGAGAAGGCAAAAGTATAATAGCAATTCTCTTTGAAGAGATATATAAAATAAGGTCACTGGAGCTGAACCATTATTGAAATGTATAAAATAGCTTAATGTTTGCTTTTTCCCATTTTGTACCATGAGGTCATTTTATATGGTCATAAAATTTCATCTCATCTGAGCTCAGATATGATGAAAATCCTCGGGAACCAAAGCCGACTTCATTTACCTGAATGTGGCAGCCAGCCGTTCTTTCCGACTTAAGGCTGATTGGTGTTTTCATTCGCCCATTCCTAGAACAGTTTTACTAATTCGTCTATGATAGACTTCTCTTTGCTGGAACTTGGCAATTAAAGCACCTGGGTTAAAGTAATATAAAAAGAACCAATTTTTTAAAAAATGTACATAAAAGTTGAAAGTGCAATATGACTGGTGATCATCCCGTTTCTCCTTACAGATTCAATATAATGAGAAATTTAATTTTACTGTGTTTTCCCAGAATAAAGCTTTTGGTTATTGTTGTTGAAAAATATTAGAAGACTCTGCTTGCTTGAACACTGTGTGTTAACCTACCTTTATTGTTTTATTGATTTTTCATATCATCCTGTTTCCTTCTGAGTACCAAGAACATGAGGTGCCCAGCAGGGAAGGAGGGTGGACTCACTCGTCTGTCCTTCCTGCCCGAGCACAGCATGGCTTTGGTGCTCCTGGGTCATTTATTCTTGCTTCTTTGAACAGCCTAACTTGACGCTCAGAAGCCATAGCTTCTGGCTTCCTTCTCTCTTCAGAGGGAATTCCTCCTTCTTCAAAGACTTTGTTCCTACTTTAATTTTGTATTTAACACATGATCAATCTTTGCTTGTTTGACAGCTATAAACTGTGACTGGCAGCACTGAGACCCTTGTGCTCTTCCTCCTTGCTCTTTAGTCCTGGAGTGCTGTGCCCACGATGGCGTCCTTCAGTGCGGCTGGCTGCATTAGGAGCTCCTTGCTGCCCTTGGGTTCATCTCTTAGTTTTACTCAGGAGGCATGGGTGTTTTCCTGGGGCTGACTCAGGCCCCTTAATCTTGTGGTCGCCAGTGTGTGGTTTCACAGGTTTCTGCATGTGGCCCAGTTGTGCAATACCAAGAGCCAGGGGGCAGCAGGACCAGGCTGACATGGCCTGCCACTCCCTCCTGAGCTCACGTACGCCATTGATCTAAGCCTTAGCTTCCTCAGCTACAGTGTGGGAAGGACTAGATGATTTTAACCCTCCTTTTACTTCTCAGGTTCTGGGAGGCATTGACTCATTTTGTCCCATCTGTACCAAGGGACTAAGCCACTTCACGATGGGGCTTGTGCAGGGCAAGGGCAGGGAGATGAGGAGTGCCAACTAGGATGTGGCTCTGTTGGTTCTGAGTCAGTCGTGTGCCCGTTCGGCATGCTGCATCACATAGACTTGGCACAGTTGCTCCTAGTACAAGAAGACGAAACTTAGAAACGTAAAAAGTTTTGTGACCATACCTGGCAACTCTGAAGAGGACGATGTGGTGATGTGGCAGATTGGAGGTGTTACTTGGGGTTCCTGGGAAGGTGCGGCCTTCCTGTGCTGGAATATGCAGCTAACAATGAGTACAAATGGAAGACAGTCCGAGGCATGGGTGGCCTGGGTGGAGGAAGACTCATAGCATCAGCAGACATGCAAATGAGTGTGCAAGGCTTCCTCTGAGGCACCTGGCTAGGCTGGAGGGGCTGAAGGGAGTGCAGTTAGCAGGAGTTGGGTTTTGGTGAAACAGCACAGTATTTTCTTTGGAAAGCAGAGAAGGAATCTGAGGACTTTGGAGTAGGGTAGGTTTTTGCCTGGCAGCAGCTGATGATTGCACCACAGATCCCATATCTGGTGACCCCAGGTGTGCAGGGAATGGATCGGGAGGTCTCTTTGGATGGGGGAAGAACTCTTCAGTAGTTCTGCTACCTTTGGTGTGAGAGGAACCTAGTTTCTGGGACTGAAAGTTGGGAAGATTGAAGGCAAATCAAATGTTTCCAAAGCTGTCCATCCCCGTCTGCAATCCCTGGCCTTTTGTGTTCCTCATGTGACAATAAACTGCAACTTTTCACAATTAAGAGGCACACCTGCCATCACGGCCTCTCCCTGGCTTCAGCACTAAGGTACTAAGGGTTGCTGTGGTTGGGGCAGGCATGGGGCAGGCTTCCTGGGTCCTGGCTCAGTTCACTCACCTGACTTCTTTGTCTTCTCGGCAATGAGTCCCTGATGCCATCATGCAGATGCTGGAGCAAGGAGAGCTTTGTGCCTCTCTGAATTGTGCCTCTCCAGCAGATGCAGCCACATCCAACTGCAGCATATGGCTCACAAGCAGCTCAGCCTTCCCTGAGAAGCAGTCCATTAAGCTTATGCTGGATCTGTTTTTATTAATAACTGGTTGGACACCGTTTCCTAAGAAAAGCTCCTTGTATGAGCTTTCATTCTTTGGATTTCTTTTTTATCTGACAGCATTTTTATTTTCTAAAAGGAACAGTTATTTTCTGTCCCCAAAGCCTATTCAGTTGCAGTGTGGGTGTGGATGGGAAATGTTATTTATTGCACAAACATTATATACAGACTTCTGCTTATTTCGATCAAGCTTATAGAGCGATCCTCCCACATCGAGGCAACTAAAAAGAAACCTGCAGGGATTTTGATGTAGATGCTACAAAAATGCTCAGATTTTGTAGTCCATATTGACCATATATAACAAATCTTCATGCAAACAAAACCATTTCTAATAACTCACCTCATATATTCTTAATTTTCCAGAAATGGTAGGATGACACTAGAAAGACTTATTGAAATTTATCTTTTGCTAAATTTCCCAAGTGCAGCAAATAGTTATAATTAACTGGACTTTCACTTTTACTGCAATTTTGCTGAAACGACTCCATATCAATTCAGTGGGGTGATTTATAGAAGCATATTTTGAATAATCTTTGGAAGTTATGATAGCTTAATTTTTAAAGAGGCAGGGATATTTTGATAGATATAAATCAGAGGTTCCCAACAAGGGGTAATTTGGCAATGTCTGGAGACTTTCTGGGTGGGCCAGAGACAGTGGAGTATTGTGGCATCTAATGAGCAGAAGTCTGGGTTGCTCTACATGCACCGAGCAGCCCCCAGAGCTAGGATTATCTTGCTGGGGTCAACAGTCTTGAGACTGAGCGCCCAGCTCCCTGGTAGAGACATTCCAACCCAGGCGAGAGCTCGGGCTCCTGCAGTCAGGGATGGAGGAGCTGCTCTCAGAGCTGAGCTGAGCAAAGCTTCTCCAAGGAGGTTGCCTTGCTGGTCAGTGTTTGGAAAAGCCATGTCTCTACGTGAAGGCTCCCTGCCACCTTACCATGATGACAGTTTATAGCACTTTTATTTTAGGGAAAAATGTAACATGTTATAGACTCAAAATTACAAACCTCCAAAAATTACCTGTTCCCATTAGATGTGCGCATAGCTAAGTTTAACATGGTAAACGTGTAATTTCCTCTCCTCACCGTCGACCCCTGTCTTCCATTTTAGCTGCTCCTTTTTTTGACAAGGCCATTCCCTCTTCTCTGTCACTTTCCAAATTCCAAGAAAGGAAAGTTTTAGGCACTTGTGTTATTTTTTCTCTCTCTTTCATTCAGGAGGCAAAGACGTAAGGACTTGGCCTAGGGTGGGTACCTCATTGTAAACAAAATGTGTGAGTCAGCTTTCTGTCACTGTGGCCAAAATACCTGAAAAAACAGCTTGGAGGAGGGAAGATTTATTCTGAATTGCAGTTTTGGAGGTTCCAGTTCATGGGTCTCTGGCCCCATTATTTTGGGCCTGAGGTTGGGTAGACCATCATGGTGGAAGGGTGTGGCAGAGGGAAGCTGTTTCACTTGGAGCTGGGAAGCAGAGGGCCTGGGAGAGATATGGAGGATTCAGGGATAAGAAATGGTCCCCAAGGGCACCCCCTAGTGACCTCGTCTTCCAGCCGTCATGCCCCACCTGCTACAGTTTCCACCACCTCCCAGTGGTCCATTCAGGTATCAGTCGAATGATTCTCCAGTGAGGTCAGAGACCTCATGGGCCAGTCCCTTCCCCAAAGCACCCCTGTTGCTGCACTGAGAAGGAAACCTTCCCCACATAATCTTTTGGGGGACATTCCAGATCCAAATCATAGCACCAAGGAAGGCTGTAATTGCAAGAAGGTCTTTGTAGCTCGCATCATAGTTCCCACAGTTTGGATCTTGAGAGATCCTCAAGACCCAGGGATTGAAAGCCTGGTCCTCCACCCAGGGCACGATTGGGCGGAGGTGGAGTATTTAAGAGGTGGGAGCTTCTAGAAGGAAATTAGGTTGTTGGGGTGTGTCCTCAGAGGAGACACTGGGGTTCTAGCCCCTTCCATCTCTTGGCTGCCATGAGGTGAACTGACCTCTTTTGCCACATGTTCCCGCCATGATGGAACAGGTGCCTTAGCCCCAGAGAAATGGAGCCAAGTGACCCTGGACTGAAGTCTCTGACGCTGTGAGCCAAACCAAACTTTCCTTCTTTTCAGTTGATGATGTCAGGCATTTTTTCACAGTAATGGAAATATGACTAATGTGGTTTTGACAGAAGAGTATTTTCTCTTTGCTTGAACCTGGCACATTGAAAAATTATGGGAAAGAAAGAAGGATTTGCTCTTAGCCTGTTATTGATTTTAGCTCACTCTTGGAGGTCAAGACATGTAGCCTTACAATCCCTCTGGGTGTGGAATGCTGCTCCGTGGGAGCCCATGTGTTAGTGACATTGCTTTGGGTGCCAGGCATGGATGTAAACAGTGGTATCTCACTTCCACAGAGCTGGCACACACACAAGTCTACCACGGCTTCCTCCTCCTGTTTTATCATTATCATTGCTCACTTGTTTTAACCTGGGGCTGTGATAATACACCTGCTGCCCTTCAGCTGGGTTGCTCTGGGTACCCCAGACCTCCTTGGTCTTTAGTAGGACTGAATTATATTTGAAACATATCTATTTTAAGATGCATCGTGCAAAGAAATTTTGTATATTGAGTCTTAATTTGGGAGGATAAGGAAAGACGGGTGGCTTGATGCATTTATCTCTGGTTGGAGTTCTTCAGTGGCTTTCATTTTTGCAGACTATGATTCCTTCTCCAAGAGTGAAAATCCTTCTTTCTGTTTTACAACCAAGAGAAAACAGTGCTTATGTGTGTCCTGTCCATTCAATGCCTGAGCCTCTGGCTCCGCTTTCCTCTGCATTCCCTCCTTGCTCTCCTCAGCATCACTCGTTCCTGCAGAAGCCCAGCGCATTGCCTGGTTTAGTTTTGCAGTCCCTGGTTTACATCTTTGCACAACCAGAGTACTTTAGTCAATGGGCGCGTTCCTGAGTCCTTTACTTTCTTAAGACCCACAGATTTCTTTGGGTTTCTAAGCTCTGGCGATTTCTGTACTGTGAATATATATATTTTTAATATTCACCCTGTAATTTAGACAGGCATATAGAGCTGTGAATACAGTTGCCACTCAATAAATAATGAATGAACTTGGGACTCTAAACCCAGCTGGACCTTCAGATCTTGTCATTTTTGTTGATGTTGGGTTAAGTCACATGAAATTCAGTAAATTTTTTGACTTTCTATTATTTATTTATTTATATATTCATTCATTTGGTGCTGGTGATCATATCCAGGGTCTTGCATGTGCTAAACAGGAGCCCCGCCCCTGAACTCCATGCTCCGCCCCTCTGCTCTTTAATGCCTCCATCATCACCTCTTACTCCTCAGACACCTCAGTCCCACACCTTTTGAAAACCCAGCTCCTCAGGCTGTTGCATTGAAAGTTCAATTTGAACATGGGTTTTGGAGAGGACATGCAAACCACACCAAACTGTCTTCTTGATCCTGAAACTTTTCTCACTTTTACCATTTAGAACTGGTCTGATTTCACTGCATGTTCTCTCTCACTGAGAATTAAAGGGAGACACGCATGCTCTCTTCCGCGTCCCTCTCCTTGTTCCTTCCTTGATTCCTTGCTGTGTGGATTCTGGGTCTTGTCCTGCTGAATCTGTTTCCTTCAAGCTGAACACCGACATCCATTGGCTGAAGCCAGTGATCTTCCTCTGCCTCTTTGCGATGCTGGTGACCCCTCCTATTTTAAGCCTGTTAGTCGTCTACTCCAACCTCACTTGACCTTCATGTTGCCTGTTCTCCTGTCTCTGTTCTCTGTGGGCCATGTGTGATTGCTACTTCTTACAGTGCTCTATCCTTTTCCTCCCTCATGCCTCATTTTTGGCAAGTATCAACCAAATTCATGATCCACCATATTGAATGTGGCGCGCTATCTCTGAGTTCTTTGTCTGATCACGCAGCCTGGATTTTAGCACTTCACTGCATTTCCCTCAATATTCCTACAGCATCTTCAACCCAACATATGCAAGACGGAATGATAATATTCTCATCTAAGCAAAATCCTCTGTGTTGTCTTACTTAATTGAATGACAGTGCTGTCCTGAAAGTCCGTTACACTATTTATTTTGAATCCATATCTACCTCTTTGCTGTATGTTTCTGAAATTTAGCAGATTAGAACCATTTTATTATATTTTGCATTTTTAGAGTCAGGAATTTGGCAGGATTCTCTTGGGTGATTCTTTATCTTGCGATGCTTATTGAAGTCATGTGGTGAGCTTCAGTTTGACTCATCTATTTGGTGACTTGGCAGGGATACTGGGACTCAGTGGGACCTGCCAACCAGACCACCTACCTGTGCTCTCTAGGTATGGCAGTCTCAGGTCACTGGTGTCTGAGTCCTCCAAAGGATGTGTTTGAAAAAAGAGACAAGAAGTTGAAACTGCCAGCCGAGCTTGGAAACTGGTACCCCATCACTTCTGTGTGTTCAGTCGCTGAGCAAAGCCACCAAAGAATCAACCCAGTGTGAGCGAGTCAGCCTAGAGCTGCCTCTTGATGGGAGGGAGGTCAGAATGTGTGTCCATCTTTAATTTCCTCTTCTTGCCTTTACCACCTCATTTGTCATTTGCTCTGTGCCTTAACTTTTATTCACTTGGATAACACCTGAAGTCACAGCTTCCTCTATTTATTTTCTGAACAATTCCAGTAGCTTCAAATTAACCTCTCCACTTCTAGACTCTCCTCGAAGCAGTTTCCTAAGTGCACTGTTGTGCAGAGTATCTATCTATGTGGGTTCTAGTTCTCACACACTGTGATCGAAGGCCTCATGGCTACTGTGGTTCGCTTTCCAATCTGAACCTGCTCTGAAGCTCCTCCGTGCTCCCCTTTGCACACCCTGGTCTGGATGAGCCCTGTGCAACATTGGAGAGCCACTGCACACTCTGCCGTCCCCTCTCATGTGCCTTTGATCCCCTTCCTTGGCATGGAATGGCCTTTTGGAAATCTCCATCTGTGGAAATCCCCTTCATCCTTCAGGATTACACTCAAACATGCAGTGCTTCCTGGCCTGTCCTTGGCCCCTCTAAATGGCAGGAATAATCTTCCTTAGCTCCTGTAAACTCCAGCTTGGGCTATTGTCATTTTTATGCGTATCTTACTTTGAAGCTTGTTAATCTTTTAAATTAATAAGAGTTTTTAAATGCTCCCAACTCCCAACATGATACCTTCATTGCACCTAGTAGTTTCTCAGTTTAGATTGTATTTGATTAACACTCCATCTCTAGCCAGAAAGTTTCAAGGCAGAGATCATCTGTAAAAGAACACATGTACCAAAAATGGGTGATTTTTGAGAGTTGGGTAGCATATTCCTAATCAGGTTATTGGTGAAGGGTGATGGGTGTAGGCTTATTGTACAGAACATTTTAAATGTTAGGACGAAAAAGGAATGGGCGGGAATTCCTAGGGTCTCCACATAGAGCTCTGGGTTTGCACAAGGGGGTGATGACAGACTTCTAGGCAAAACAGTCAATGTCACCCTGTTCAATCGACCCTGCTTGGAAGTCAGTGGAGCTTAAAACTTGGGTTACCTCATGGAATCAGAGAGGGAGACGTCTGTGTTCTCACACACACACATGATCTGAAATCCTACCTAGGAAAGGACTCCCCTGTGTTGTCCAGGGCTCTTGTCTCTGCAGATCACAAAGTTAATAATGAGGCTTTTCCAAAACAGCACCCCGGAAAACCCGAACTCATGCTCACCAGCTGTTCTCCTGTGTCTTCTAGGCACCCTTCACCCATGAGGGGAGCAGGAGCTTCGTAGAAGACGAGCAGCCCGAGTCAGAGACCCCTGCCCACCATGAAGGGCGCCTGCGCCGTTGCCTGGCTGTTCTCCAGCCTGGGGGTGTGGAGGCTCGTGCAGCCGGAAGCGCAGGATGCGGCGCAGTGCGGGAGAGCTGAGCACCCCGTCATTTCCTACAAAGGTAAGGCTCAGCCTGCCCCGACTGATAGGGGGTGACATGGTGACCATGGCCCTGCCACTCTGTAGGTCTTGATCTGGACATTGTTTAGGATAAAGGCAACAATGAAAATCCCTCCCCTGCAAGAATTTCATATCCAGAAACTCATCACCACATATCTGGAGTCTGATCACCACTCAGTAAAGGATTTCAGAAGAAATTTCTCCCGTGGGTAGAAAACTCCTGTTACTTTACTCTAGGCGCCCTCCCCCGGGAGCCAGAGGATGGGAGTGTGACCCACTGAAAGTACAGGGACACCCACCAACAGAAAAGTCTGTACGTTCGCATTTCCCAGCAAAACCTTACTGGAACTTTCTGTTACCAGGAAACTCTCCCTTGCCTCTAACTTTGCAGGAGAGAAACTGACTCCAAGCCTCAAGTTATCTTCATGGAAATCTAAGGCAAATGAATTAATCTGCGAAACCACTCATTTATTCTTAAACTCATTAGAATTTAGTTAGGGTCTTTTTATTCCAAACACTTGAAGCATTTAGGATGGAAAGATTAGTCTTTGCCCTGCACTTAGAGCTCTTATGCTTATATTGTCAGCCTAAATCAGATACTATATTTTGTTAATTCATTCAAACTAGCTTTTTATTTTGTTGCTTCTTAACCTTTATACTATAAATTTCAAATATATATGAGAGTATGGAGGATGGTCTAAGAACACCCAGCCCCACCCTCATCAATCAGTCCATGCCCATGTGTTGTTTTTTTCTTTTTTTTTCTTCATTTAAACCACTCCCATGCTCTAGCCTTACTCATCAAATTATTTTGACACAAATTTAACAATTCATGTAATTTTTATCCATATTTCAGTTTAAAACACTTAAAGATAAGGACTTTACAATACTGTTTTTATTCCAGAAATAAAAAATTACCAAACAAAAGTAATTGAATAAAATCATCAAATAGCTCAGGGTCTTGAGAGGTCCTGGAGGGCCCATAGAAATCTTATCCCCTCCTTTTTTTGAATAAGATTAGGATCAACATGAAGCCCATACATTGCAATTTGTTGGTATATTTCTTGAGTCTCTTTTACTTTTTGTTGTTGTTGTTGTTGTTCCCCATGCAAATTAATCTAGAAAAATTGAGAAATTGAGTCCTTTGTCCTGGGGAGAGTCCCACCTTCTGGATTCTGCCTATTACATAATTTGTGCTCAGATATTCCTCAGTCTCCAGTGTCTCTGGGAATCTGCAGTAATCTCAACAGACCCGATTTATGCGCAGATCTTTGTTTGGCCAGTGACATGGTATAGGTGCACATCGTTGTGAGGCAGGGAATGTCTAGCTTCACAGCAACTACTGATGAGCACTGTCTCACCAGACTGATTGAGTCAGGGGTGCAAAACTGAAATTCTCTAATTTTATTTTTCTTTTATTTAATGGTTACATTACTTGCATATAAACTTATTTTTCTTTTTATATTTATTTTTTTGAGTGCTGGGCATTGAACCCATGGCCATTTAAGCACTGAGCTACATTCCCAGCCCTCCCTTTATTTACACACACACACACACACACACACACGCACACACACACACAGCTTATTCAGAGACAGAGTCTCCCTGAGTTGCTAGGGGTTTTGCTAAATTGCTGAGGCTGACTTTGAACTCATGATCCTCCTATCTGAACCTCCCAAGCAGCTGGGATTACAGGCATGCTCCACCATGCCCAGCCCTGATTTTTCTTCATCAATTATTTGAATATCCTGAAGGCACATCTCAAGTAGAAATGCAAAATAAAAGCTTCCTCCTCTGCCAGTTTTTTGGTTTTATTTGAGGCTAGTAATGCAGTTTTCTAACACTCAGTTGGACACACATTGGTCATCCAACAGGGCCAGGAAGTTGTTTGTTTGCTTCCCCCTCATTCTGATTACTAGAATCATTAGTACTTGGATTTCTACATATTTGGTGCACTTTAATCCCTTGCAGCTTTTCCTCTTGTGCATGGTGAATCTGGCCTTTCAGCCCAGGGGAGCCTCCTGAGATTGAATCCTGAGTTCTTTTGACACCACCTGTTATCTTTGAAGGCTTTTTTCCTCTCTGGGATCATTCACAGGTTGCTTCTCCTCCTTTTCCCCATTTCCTTCCATAGCTCTGGAAGTCACTCATTTCTTGCTGCCTTGGGCATGAATAGTGCTTGCAGCTAGGCCTTTTGAGTGGACAGTGCTCAGGAAAAGCATTTTCAAAATTACAATATGCTGTAAGCTCCTTCTGATGCTTCCAACTCATCTCCAGGACTAGGTCCTTTCTGAGCCTCTTCCATTTCTCCCTTCTCCTCCTCTTTTCCTCCCTTCAGGGAATCCTCAGTGGGCAGGCCCCATGATTCTTCCTCTACCCTTTCCCACAGAACACACTCACTCCTTTCAGAATAGCTCAGTGCACCCTAGTTGCTTTTGATTATTGCAAAGCCCTTTAGATATTTTCTTGGTCCTCAGGATATATAGTTCATTGGGGAATTCTATAGAGTTAATTATCACTTTAAAATCACTTGACATAATTTTCTTCTGTGTAGCTATGCCACTAGTCCTAAATTAGTTAATTTCTTTTCTTTAATTTTACTTTTGGTGTTTAAAGATTCTTAAAGCTTACATGAAATTACTATGCAGTGTTTCAAGGTAAAATTAATGAAATGTGGGATGTTCGGAGGGCTCTATCTTTGCTCCCTGTTTTCTTCACTGTTTTCCCCTCCTTTACTTATATCTTATGGTTTGTACTTCCTTCCCAATATAAACAAGCTGTGCACAGACAATTATGAATAAACATATATTCAGCTCTCCCAGACACAAGGCAGCGTCTATTCCACTGTTCCTAGGGAGCGTTTCCTGATATAGTGATGCCTGGGGAAACCCCTCTCTGCTAGCAGGTAGACATTTACATCATCGTGCTTTGTGACCCTGCAACTGTCCCTCCGTGCTGAGTCCTGATCTTCCCTGCTGAGTGACGTTTAGGTTGTGTTCTGTCCTTTGCAGCGAATAGTGCCCCACACACATCCTTCATGTTGATGTAGGGGTACTGTGGGCAGAGATTCCAGGGGTCATGGGGTGATTGAAGTTTTTGTGGGGGTCACCCCTTCCCTTTCATGAAGCTCCATTCATCTTGTGATCTCACTGCCCAGCATGTGAGGATCCCCTTTGTTGTCACCTTTCCAGCAGAGTGTGAGGTCAGGGTTTGGGATTCCTGTCACCTGTAATTCATAAATGGCATTGTAATGGTTTAGATATGAGATGTCCCCCATTTGCTCATGTATGAGATAATGCAAGGAAGTTTAGGGTGAAACGATTGAGTTATAAGAGCCTTGGCCTCATCAGTGTGGTGATCCTCTGGTGGGGGTAACTGGGCAGTCACTGTAGGCAGTCAGGGTTGGCTGGAGGGGTGCACCACTGTTGGTATGCCTGTGGGGTGTGTACTTTGTCCCTGGTGAGTGGAGCTCTCTCGCATTCTGGGTGGCCACGTACTGAGCTGCTTTCTTCTTCTCCATGATGGTTTGCAACATCTTGGGCACAGAGAAATGGAGTTGGCTGTCTATGGACTGAGACCTCAGAAACTGTGAGCCCCCAAATAAAGTTTTCCATCTCTAAAGTTATTCTTGTTCTGTCTTTGTTTCACAGAGGAGAAAAAGTTGACTAAAATAGGCATCTCATTTTTTTTAATTTTAATTTTAATTTGTTTGTTTTATGGTGCTGGGGATTGAACCCAGGGCCTTGTCCATGCAAGGCAAGCCCTCTACCAACTGAGCTATATCCCCAAACCTCATTTTATTTTTAATTTGCATGTTTTCAATGTTGAGGAAACAGTAGCAAACATTCAGTAAAGGTATCTTAAGGAACAGGGTCTATGCTAAATGTTGAGGTGATAGAAGCAAAACCCACAGAGCCTGTTAAAGAACTTTAGACTGTTATTAGGAATGTGAATGACAAGGCCATTGCATACCTCTTTCAGGTGTCTGCACTGGGTATAGGGAGCCAGTGAGGAGCCTTGAACAGGAGTCTGGGCTGCAGGAGTGGCTAAGGAGGGTTTCCAGGATGTGCCATGCCAGAGCTCAGTTCCACGCGGTGACTGGATGGTGTTTATGGACTCATGAAGGGAGAAGTGCTTCAGGGAGAGGGAAGGAGCAAGTGATAAGCTCTGAAGTGAGGGAATGGAGCTTGCAGGTCCTGGCAGGTGTCCTGTGCAGTGAGTCATAGCTCCTTGGCTTAAGTCATGGGGAGGAGGTGGAAGAGGCAGATTTAGTTAGTGGGGACTCAATGGCACATGGTACTGTGAGGCACTTAAGAAGGCCATCCTTCATTCGTAGGATGGCAGAATGGTAGGAGAGGAGAGCCCAGGATGAGGAACTGAGGTCAGGGCCGGGTAGCGGAAACGTAGCAGGTAGGTAGAGTCTAGAAATTGGAACGGGGTGTTGATGATTTGACGGATGGAGCACTGCAGGTAGGGGAAGCTCTGAGTAGGATGTGCATGTTCCTGGACGTTCCTTTCATACAGAATCAATCAGAGAAGCAGATGCTATGGATGTGATGGTTTTGGAATGAAAAGGCTGCCTTCCTTTGTGACACTGGAAGGAATTGTCTAGTTGAGAGCGGCACCTTGGAACCAGGGAAGGGGGAGCTTTTCAAGAGGGGAGAAACCATCAGATTATCCACCAACGCAGTGTCCCAGTCAGACGTGGGCCAGAGGTAGGGTGGCACACTTGTTCTGACATGATGAGACTTTCTGGGTTGTAGCACTGAAGCTCCTCCATGCCTGAACCTGGGGCAGCGGGGCACCTTCCAGACATTCTTCCAGCAGTGGAGGGTTCTCTTCCTAGGGTTGCTGTAGCAACTTACCAAAGATGATGGGCTGGAAACAAAAGCAGTGCTCTCTCTTGAGTGTGGAGTTCAGTGATCTAACAGTCTCTCCCAGAAGGCACTGGGAAGAACCCTTCTTAGCTTGCTGCTCGCTTCTTGCATTGCTCGCACCCCTTGGCCTTCCTTGGCTTGTAGGAGCATCATCCCGTGGCCTGGTCTGTAGGCTCTGGGTCTCCATGTGTGGCTGTGGCTCTTTGTCTTCTCTCATAAGTCCTTCATCTCACACAATTCATTTACAAAGGCACTATTTCCAAACAGTGTGCCATTCACAGGAACCTGGAATTGGGACTTCAATATAATTTCTGTGGGACACGCTCCCAACCATGGCATGATATTTATCAGAGTAGATTCACAGTGGTGCTAGTGGGAGGAAGCATGATGGTCATGGATAAATGGGAGGTGAAAAATTAGATACGAAGGGAGAGAAATGTTGTCTCAGTCAGGCAGAGACGCGGGAGCAAGGAACAGCTTTTAACAGAGCATTTTTAAATCATCTTTAAGTGGCAGTGGCAAAGAGCCAGGTGAAGCAAGGGGCTGAAGAGAGAAGACAGTGGGAAGAGGACTGAGTAGGCAGAGTCTCTGAGCCGTGGGAGGGGAGAGCATGTGGGGAACAGGTGAGGGGTTTGCTTATAGCAAGCAGACCACACCCCCAGTGGGGAGGCCATGGTCAGGGTGTAGAGCGCAGGGAACCCTGAGGCCCTGCGTCTTGACAGAGGAGTGGGCAGCCATGGATCAAGAGTTCAAGGGTTCTAGGAAGGAAGTGCTTCTCTGAAGAAAGGAGAAAACTGTTGATAAAGCACACAGCAGAGGTGTCCATGGCTGGTGGAAGCCCAGCCACCCTGGGAATGGCTCACATTGCTGCGAGGCAGGTGCACCGTTTGCAGGAGCGCCTGAGAGAATAGGTGGAAACACCGATAAGGAGGAGAAAGCAGAAGAACTGGACAGTGCTGGTTGTGAGTCCTGGTTTCCACCTGCATTTAACAAGCCATGATTTACTCTCTCTGCCCCGGAGCCTACTCCTGGGGACGCCTGGTTGCTGAAGCGACCTCTTAATGCGGTTGAACATGCTTTGTCAACGTCTGGCTCTGATGGACCGGCCAGGCAGACGAAGCTGTCTGGATCTTTCCCCAGCCTCCCTCTGTGAAGTATTTGCCACCCCAGGCTCGCGCTGTCCTGCGGAGCTCACTGCTCAACACGCCTTGCAGCCTGCTGTTGTGCACGGTTGCTCCCCGACTGCGTGCTCTGGATTTATCCCCGACTGCAGCGGTGCTGGAGCAGCCCACCCATCACCTGTGCCCCACTCACGCTTACGTCCTTGTCGTTTGCCTGAATGTCTGTTCCAATAAACACGGAGAAAATAGTGACCCTTCAAACAGCATGCTTCCCAGCGGCTCGCCGTCTCAGAACCGTCTCTGCAATTAGTTTTAAATGTTTAATGTCTACTTAAGGCGATGGTGCCATATTCTGCTTTTGTTTGTTTATTGATTAAAGTTTCCCCAGCATGCTGGCTATTTAGAGAGTGTGCTTCAGTAATGGGAATTGGTTTATGGGGAGCCATTTCATATTTCGAAAGATCACTGGTGGGTGAGTCATGCCACACTCCGCTCCTTATGCCTCGAGCCTGAACATCGTGACTAATCTGCGGCCTTTCTTTAGTATCTCGCTGGCACCACTTACCGTTAGTGCCCACAGGACTCCTGCCTGCCGAATCACGCAGGGCCCTACCCATGTCCACCCCAGGTCCCTGGAGTCTTGATTTTTAACTCCTTGGTGTTGGGCAGGGTCTTTCTACACCTGGGCTCATTGACTGGTCTGAGAATTGTGTCAGAATTTATGGAAGAGTTATAAGGACTTTCGACAGAGGATTAGCAACTTGGGGCCTCAGAGCATGGAGGCGCTGAGGGCAGTGAACTGGGTGCTCCTGCCTGGGTCTCCCTGGGCTGAGCTGGGAGTCCACCTGGCCTTCGCTGCCTTCCTCAAGGACCTTGGGTTCACACAGCCGCCTGTATTCCCACAGGTGATCCTAGGCGATGGGAAGGATTTTGAACTTGAGTTTTATTCTGGTGCCACTGTGTGATGGAGTATTTTTCATGGAACCTCTATTTTTCTTTTGGATCACATCATTATATTACGTCATATTTATGTGTGTGTTAGAATTGTTTTGTTGAATGTTGACAATAGAAAGTAGCACATGTTTCGTAGCCTGTGCTGGAGCTTCATCTTGTTCAGTTGCTGGGGTCCCCAGCCCCTCTTCCACTCTGAGAGCCCTTTTCTACCCCTCACAACGGTGGCCACATGTGCATTCCCTGCCCTTTCTCCTGCCTCCTCTGCTCTTCCTTTGACATCTACACAGGACCCTGGCCTACTGGGCATCCTTGGCTATCAGCTGCTCCTCCTTGGGGGAGAAGATGCAGCCTGGACGGCCTGTTTCCCTCCAAGGCACAGCACACTGCAACCTGTTAGACCATAAGGGTGGGGCTGCTGCAAGGGCCCAGGGAGTCATTCCGTGACAGTTTCCTTGCATTCGTGTCCCATGGCTCCTTGTGTGTCCCTCAGCACCCAGTCTGCCTGGGCTGGGCTGGCTGGCTGGAGTCTGATGTGCCATCAGTGTATGAGTCATGACCATGGTGGGGTGTTCTCTGCAGTCTAGGGCTAGCCCTGGGCTCTCCTGACAGAGGTTGCTCTAGATAACATCTAGAACACCTACGAGATTCCAGAGACTGTGGAGTTTTTGAATATATAAACCTTGGGGAAAATTGCTTCCAGTACTTCTCTGTGTTTAGACCTGCCATTGTGACCTTTAGAAATCATATGGATGTGGGGCTGAATGACAGTGTCCGACTTTCTTTGAAGAAGAATTAGGAACATTTATTTTAATTAAAAATAGATTGCATTACATTAATTTTAATATTTAGTTTTGGTATTTTCATATGAACCTGATTAAACTATCATGAGAAGACTGCTAACTGTTGAGACTAGCTCAAAAGAAACACTTTTCTCTGTAGAAAGTGAACTTCACGGAAACCAGCCTATCCTCTCTCCTTTCACAGTGGGATCTGAGCTGTTGCTCCTGAGGGTTTACCAGGGGAGGAAAGAGTTCTGAGGATTTTTTAAAGAAATCCTTTGGTCCGTACACATTCTGTCTTTTATTACCATGCACATGACTTAATGTTTTACTTGACAGAAGGTCAAAATCACAAAGGCAGATACACAAACCTATATGCAAATGAAGCCCCAAGTATACCCCCTGTTTTTTTTTACATGGAAAGCTGCTCTTGGGCATGTATTTTGGATTTTAGAGTGTGGTGCTAGCTCTCCACCCGGAGACATGGTACATTAAAATATACAACTTTTTAACCCTAGAATACGGATACGTAATGATTACTCCTGACTGCCTAGAGACAGGAGAAAACACATTGTAAAAGCAGTGTATGGTATTCATTGAGTCAGTATTGGCTCCAATACCTTGATTGTACTTTCATGCTGTTATTGATCGCTGGTGAGCGCCTAGGAAGTCTGTCTTGCACACATTTATAAACAATGATTAGAATCTGACAGAAATGACTCATCGATTTTTGAAAACCACTCCTTTTCATGTTGCTTTTGCACGCTAGCCCTACTAATGAAATAATTGATAAGATTGAACAGCTATACATTCAGATAAAATTTTAATTGTTTTTGGCTGGTTTTTCTCGATAGGGGAGTATGTTTTATTACTCTAAATCTTGAAATGGATTGCTTTCTACATGAATTACTTCAATGTGATCAAATTAAAACTGGAATAAGACTTTATAAATTATTGTCAGGATTCTGATTTAAAATGGCGATTTCATTTGGCCTGGTTACATTATTGTATTTTATTTATCTTTAAGCATGGTATAATCTTTCTAAGCATTAAAATGGGCAATTCATCTGTTTGACATACTGAAGATAGATAAAATCTCATCACCTTTGTTTTAAGTATAAAGAAAAAGCTGGAGATTAAGTGTAGGTGCATAAATTTCAGATTGTAAATGGGTAGTGTTTTTTGGTCTCCTCTGCCTTCTAATATCAGAGCCAGGTAAGCAACCAGGATTTCCTTTAAGAACAGACTTCATGCCAACTCTTGCAGCGAGCATTGCAGAAATTCCTGTTACCAGTAGGACCAAGAAAAGACTGTAGTGAGGTTTCTGAATGTTATTGTGTTTTCTAATTTAATCAACTCTTAACATGTTTGTTTTCCCCTGTCTTTTTTGGCTGTTGGGGAATGAGGGCCAGAAGGTTCACTCTGGCTTTAGGAGGAATTATTCTTTAATTTCTCTTTCTGTCCCAGCTCCCCCATGGGTCTCAGGGACAAGTCTAATCAGGAGCTTTGCAGGAGGCAGGAAGCTTAGCTATTCTTATTCATAACCTAGAGCATTGCTGGGCTCAGTGTCCCCACAGTGACACTGTTCTAAAGCAGGGAATGAATGGGGCTTTTCAATCCCAGATGGGAGGAAGTCCTGGTTATGCTGTTTGACCATTGCCACCTTGAAAATACCCCTGGGCAGCATGTTAGATAGCTGACAAACCTTATTAACTAAAATCAATGAAATGAGACCCTGATGCCAGGAGCACTGAGCAGAGCGCTCCAGGTAGCTCCCAGAAGGAGATTAACGATTGCCATTCTCATTTGTATTTTTGATTTTGTTCCACTCGATTCTCTGGCTTCAGCACACAGAGCATTTTAGTTTCTGCTCCTTTGAAGATAAAGGCAGAGGTCCAGTTCGTTAATAATTCGATCAATATTTATTGAGTGCATATTATGTGCTGGAAATTGTTTTAGTCGCTGGGTTACCCCAGTAAGCAAAGCTGATATAAATCCTGGCCCATGATGAGTTTATGTTCTGTTAGGGAGACAGATGATAAGGTAATGTTAAGGGATGGGTTCCACGCTGGTGAGTGCTGAGGCGGGGAGCGGGTAAGGGCTGGAGGGGTTTGCAGCTGTCACTAAGGTAACCAGGTGTGCCCACAGTCACCTTTTGCCTCTAAGCCTGGTACCTGTCCTTTCCTTGCTTTCATTTTAAAAAAATCCACTTACATTATTTGTGCATACTTGTGGGGTACCAGTGATGGTTCAATACATATACACAATGTTTAATGTCCAAATCGGGGTGATTAGCATCTCCTGCCTTAGACATTTGTCATTTCTTTGTGTTGGGAATCTTTGAACTCCTCTCTTCTTATTTTCTATAAAACACATGATAAATTGTCATGCTTTCTGTCTTCTGCTCTGGATGGCCGGTCAGGGGGTCAGTTGCATTGCTCAGGCTGCTGGACTACTGGGTTCCTGCTATGATGCATGAAGAGGAGGGCCAACAGGAGCCAAGGAGGCTGGGAGCATAATAGGGTCACCTCCATGTTACCAGCAGCATGGGGACCCCTGACTCCCACAGCCCAGGAGCAGGCTGTGCTCTTTGAGAATTTGCACCTAATCTGCCCCTGCTCGGCAGGGGCAGCTGGAGGCCAGCCCACTGTGCCAGCAGCACCCTGCCTCTGGGGGTCACACATTTTTCCTTTTGGCTCTCCTAGGCCCCATCCTCAGTCTTCTGCCTTTTCAGTTCTTATAACAACTTACAGCCATTTCCTATGTTCGATTTCTCAATTCGAGCTACCTTGTGTAATTTCTGTTTTCCTATCCAGCCATGACTCAAAGAAAGACCCACTGAATCCAGTCTTACTGGAGGTGAGGGGGCCCAGGCCACGGTGGCAGGGAGAACAGTGTTCTTGGCAGAGGGAAGAGCAAGCATGATGGCCCTGAGGTGGGAGCATATTTGCAGGTTTGAGTAACAGCAAGAATGAATGGGGCAGCTGGGGCTGCTGAATGAAGTGAGCCCCAGGGGAGAGCTGCAGAGATGAGGTCAGAGGGGCAACAGGGCCAGGCTGGAGAACTGTTAGGGATTCGGGTTTTGTTTTTTGTGAGATTGGAAACACTGGAAGATTTGAGTAGAGGAATGATACGATCTGATGTGATTGAAGGACCCCTTTGGCTCCTGTGCTTAGGACAGACTTGTCTTGGAGGTGGGTGGCTGTGCTGCAGGGCAGGGGGACCCTGGGGCAGTGTGTCAGCCTGGCTGTCAGAGCTGCTGGCCTGGAGGAGGGCATTGGCAACTGGAGGAGCAGGGCCGTGTTTTAGACATGGCTTGTTTTAGAGGAGGTGTCGAGGGTTTCCTTTGTGTGTGCCTTGAGAGGAGATGGGAAGACTTTGTGCTGGGCTTTTGCTTGAGCAATGGAAGAGTGGAGTGTGATCTGTCGAGGTGCAGAAGACCGGAGGACTTGGGTATGGGGCTCTGGAGCTCAGTCCAGACACATGAGTTTTGGATGGACTGGTGTGCTGGGCAGCCGGCTTAGCTAGAGGTTTCGGCACTCGATGTCATTTAGTCATGAGGCTGGATGACAACCTTGGAAAGAGTGTCGTCCATACAGAGAGCAGAGGCACATTGAGTAGCCCTGGGCCAGATCAGGACATTGGGGAGATGAGACAGAAAACAGCTTGGAGACGGGACCATCAGAGATGTCCTTGAAGCCAAATGAAGAAAGTGTCCCTTTCCCAGTGTAAGGACTAGAGACTTGACTCTGAACACCAGAAAATTAACTTCCCAGCAGAAGAAGAAAGCCAATGTGCTTCAGTGCCCAGAGTCCCCGGGCCTGGTCGGGATCCACCCGAGCAGTGTAACCACTTGCAAAGGAGTGTGTCAGAGTTCAGGTCACCCTGGCTCAGGCCATTTATTTTGAATTTGAATATCTCTTGAATAGCAGCCAAAAAGTTGCCCTAGTGATCTGTAAGAAACAGTGTTGTACTGAGGGTGCATTATCTTAAAGGAGAAGTCCAGAAGTTGGTCTGGCCTCTTAACTGAGGTCAGGTTTGGCCAGCTGTTGAGGGTGGAAGGAACGATATGGTTGGGAAGAAAATAATATAAACATGGTTCATTCACATTTCACACTCATTTGAATTCTCTTATTTCTTAATTCCAAAGGGTCAGTCCTACTTAAAAAAAAAAGAATTCTCAAAACACAAACATGCAAATCGTAAATCCTCAATTCTATAGCAGGAAAACAAAACCTTAGACCATAAGTCCATAGACCAAGGCATAAATTCAAACCCAAATTAATTAGCTTTGAGAATACGGATGCAAACCCATGCAGAGTATATAAATGTGTCAATTATTTTTTATGATAGTTTTTAACTATAATATTGAATATTACTTAGAAATTATGGACAGATTGTCAGAGAACTTCCATGTTATTTGTCTCTTATTTGTCCAAGATCTGGTAAATAGATGATTACCTTGAAAAATGATGTAGAAAACTTTAGCATCTGATTGTGTTGGACAAGGGACTTGATTTACCTTCTTGCATTAAATAGCAAGAAAATTAGATACAATATTAGAAGCTAAAGTCTTAAGGCTGTGGACACCGGGCAGAGGGCAGAATGGGATTGTGATCACTGAAGAGAGGGACCCAATGAGATGCCCCTGTGATTGCCTCTGCTTGCTGGAAGGAGTTTTCAAGATAGCATAATGATGGGGAGCCACAGCAGGGTTAGGATCTTGCTGGTGAGCTCTGAGTACTTCCGAATCCAGCAAAAAATCAGAAATAGAATAATGTAAGAAGATGATATTGGACCCTAAGCAATGTAATTCTCATTAAGCCATGGCTAGGAAAAAAGTCTTAGAGGAAAAAATGGAAAACAATTTTATCTGAATGGTAATGAAAGCATCATTTACTCCAATGTGTGATATGCAGATAAAGGAAAACTTAAGGGAAATTATAGCATTCTTGCTTTGATTAGGAACAGAGAAAGGTCGATTATCAATGACTTTGGGTCTCTTTTAGGAAGTAGGAGAAGAAAGTGCAAATTATATCTATGGTAAGCTGGATGGAGGGAAAAATGGAAGGTAAAAGCATAAATCAGTTAACTGGAAAGGTTGCAATGAAAGATCTGTAAAACTAAACCCAGTTCTTTGATAAGATCAATAAAATCAGCAAACCTCCAGCAATATTGATTAGAAAATAGATGAAACAAAATTTATCAATGGTAGGAAGAAATGCCTCAGAGATAGCACTACAGACCCAAAAGGATAGTCATAGAATACAAGGAATAGATAACTCCACACCAGATCCTGGCAGCTTAGATGTAATGGACAAATTCTTCTAAAGGTTCAGCCTACCCAAGTTCTTAAGAGACTGGCAATCCTAGGCCTGGTGGTGTGCACCTGTTGACTCAGGTACTTGGGAGGATGAGGAAGATGGATCCCTTAAGCCTAGGGCTTTGAGGCCAGCCTGGACTGTTTCAATAAATAGATAGATAGATGATAGATAGATAGATAGATAGATAGATAGATAGATAGATAGATAGGACTGTTTCAATAAATAGATAGACAGAAAGATAGAGAGTAGATAGAAAGAAAGAAAGAAAAGTAGAAGAAAAAAGGCATACTGACTAATTTTATGTTCATTAGAGTGATTTGATGCATTGTTAAAAATCTTCTAACAAAGAAACTTCAAACCCAGGTAACTACAATTGTGAATTTTACCAGATATTTAAGGGGAAAAAAAATGATGCCAATTCTTTCCAAACTTTCAGGGAGCAGAAAATGACAGAATGCTTTCCAACTAAGCTAAGGAACAGATTGACCCTGGTATGAAAACCAGACAGGACATCCCAAGATGCAACATTGCAAACCCAGATCTCTCTTGAACATACCCACACAATCCTTAATATCATTTAAACAATTAGACCCTGCAATTTGTAAAACAGGATAATATGTTGTGTCTGAGTGGGTTTTATCCCATAGAGGCAAGGTTAGATGGTATTTCAAATATTTAACATTTGAGAATAAATCAATGTAAATCAATGCTATGTTTGCTTAATTAAAATAAATTACCTCCACAGTAAAAATTTTGACAAAATTCACCACATATTCATGATAAAAACTAGAAGTAGAAGATATTAACTCAATAAGACAAGAAGCATCTTGTAAAAATGCCTAAATGTAACATAGTACACAATAGTAAAGAGCTGAATGGCATTTTCACTATTTTTTGTTTTAGCACCATTAGTTGCAATTATATTTGCCATTGAAAAAGGTAGTATTGAGCAAATAATGTAATATAAAATAAATATGCAGACAAATAAATAACTGGCATGTATATTAAAAAGGAAAATTAAAGTTACCTTTTTGTTAAAGAAAATTATATATATAGAATATCCAAATGTAATATTTTAAAAGTCCTGTTGAACTAATAAATAAGATTCCAATAATTTTAAGTTATATAGTAAACTTTTATGTTCTGCATTATTAACTAACAATTCCAAGTTTAAAATATCATTTACAGTAACATCAAAAATAAGAAAGAAAATACACTTAATAATATAAGTGCAGTAGTTATACACTGAAAATTACAGAACATTACTAAGAAAATTTAAAAGATCTAAATGAATGAAAAGAGACATTCACAAATCAGAAAACCCAATATTTAAAAGCAGCAATACAAAATCTATGCAACCATATCATATGCATTGTGATTCATAGGTTCCTGCAGATCATCTCAACATAGTATCATGCTTTTATTGTAGAAATGGAAAAGCTGATTCCAGAATTCACATGGAAATCAAAAGGATTTAGAATAACTGAAATAATTTTGAGAAGAAAGCTATGTTGGAAGACTTACTCTGTTGAACTCAATGTGATAAATTTCACAAGGCAAATTTTTAAAGCAGTAAGCAGAGAAAAGAGATAGTTTTGTACATATAGCATCAATTTTCAATGACCAGACCATGGTAATTAAATGAGGAAATAAATGGTCGTTTTCAACAAATAGTTTTGGAAAAATTGCACCTTTGTTTGCTACAAATTAGCCAACCACAAATTTCACTGCACACAAGATCAAAAACTGACCAATATGGAACATAGATTTAATAAACTAAAATTATAAAGCCTCTGGGACAGAACATGAGAAAAGTTTCCAAAATTTTGGGTTACTTATGATTAGAAAAGAACACACAAAAGAAATTTGATAAGAGAAACTGCATTAAATTATAAGCATTTGTTCTTCAAATACAATTAATAAAACAAAAGAAAAACAAAGACAATGTGTAAAACTATTTGCAAATACGAATCTACTAATGGTCTTTTGTCCAGCATAAATAAAAATACAATGTGACAGAAAGCAATCCAATTAAAATATAATGGATGAGAGATTTAGATGGGCAATTTGCTAATATTAATATCAAAGCATGGTGTAATACTTTCACAAATCCAGAAAAGTGACTAAAATTAGAACACTGATAATACCATGTGTTGACAAGGATGCAATGCAATTGTACTTTTGTTAATTATGGGAGAAAGTGGTGTCCCTTTGGAAATCATGCTGTTTCTTCTCCAAAAGTTACAAACATAGTGGGGTCCCAGTAAATCCACTCATAGATATTTACCTGAGATTCATTAAATGTTAAATAAAGTTTATACAAAGATTTGTATCCAAATGTTCAGGGAAGCTTTATTTTAATAGTGTGAAACAACCCAATATTTATCAGAAATGGATAAATTAATTATGTAAAATGGAGTAATAGTAGGCTCTACAAAGAAAGCAAGCTACTAATAAAGACAACAAAGTTGTCTACTAATAAACAAAGCAAGCTACTAATAAAGACAACAAAGTTGTCTTTATTCCTTTGAAAAATTTCAAATGAATCTCAAATGCATTACAATAAGTGAAGGATTTCAGATACAAGACTACCTAACACTGCATTATCCCATTATATGAAATGATATGGAAGACAGGAAGTACTGGAGGGAAGGAATGCCTACTGTGGTGGTGTGGGTAAGGAAAGGAATTGACTGAAAAATACATGTGAAAACATTTGAGTTGAGACGCTTTCCTTATCTCATGAGGTAGAAGGACCAGGGTTTACATACTTTTTAAAAGTCATTGCATTTTATATTTAAATATGCAAATATGAGTCTTCCTCAATAGATAGTTAAAAAATTTTAGTGTAATTCTGATGGAGAAGCATAGCCTAAAGAAGAATCTTGAATCCAGTAATTAAATTGCATAAGGAATAGCCTGAGTTCATCAAAACACAATGCCACGTTTCCTTGGCACTGAGACCAGGCACCATGTGTGTACTTTATAATTAGAAAGGTAATTATGAACAATGTGTTATGTAACATTTAGTAGAATGTATGTGCAGATGTGTTATGAATGTATTAGTAAAGCTACTTGAAATTCAGGATACTCAAACAATAACTTTCCACAGAAACTGTTTCATAAGAAATGTTTGTTTACAAAGCCATTTAAGGACTAAGAACTCTACAGTTTATGTTAACTAGATAAAACAGAGGTAATTTATAAAGACAGCCTGTTTCCTAAACATTGCCCCCACTCAAGGATAGTGTTTAGAGGAAAATATTTCTGACTTATGTTTTAAGAAGGTGTTATCACATCTGAGAATTGCTGATTTGTAGATTACTTTTTGAATTTACATGATAATAATACTTCTTGGAATTAGTAGCTTTTAAAACCAAGGAGAGGAATTGAGGGAGAGAGAGATTTAGCCATAGTACCTTAAGTGGTGATACCTGCAATTCTTTTCCTTTTGAGGTTAAAATTTCCTATAGGTGGTTCTTCACATCTTCCTGTTGCTTAATTAGGAATGGGGCCATGAGAGAACTCTTGGTATAAAGCAGTGCGTCCCAGTGGAACTTTCTGTGAGCTGGGGGTCCTCACATTCCATGTCAACCAATATGGCGGCCATTCACCATGTGCAGTTGCTGAGGACTGACACATTGCTATTGAAGTAATGGATCTTCAATTTCATTTAATTTTAGATAGTTAAGTTAGAATATAGTTGTCACTTGCTGACTGCCATGTTGCATAGTGCAGATATGGACTTTGGGCACCAGCACAATTAATAAGAGCAACTGATGTAGACTGTTTTTCCTTGTATGTCTGTGCAGAGTTTTTTGGGTCCTGGTGTCCTCTCTGAGTCAGTGTTAGGAAAGCTTCATGATTCATGTTTAAAGAATACTGGACTAGCAGTAAGAAAACTGTAATTGTTATCCTGCTATTAACTACTTCTCTGATGTAATGGAAATCTCTTGGCTTTTCTTTTGGACTCAATTCTTTAGGTGTCAAATAAGTATAATGGGCTATTGCGTCAAAAGTCTCTATGACAATGATAATTCTATTGCCTTTTAAACTAGCAAAGTGAAGTAGTTGAGAGACATTGGGATATTCTTTGTCTCTTCAAGAAAACTCATCTTTTGATCCTTAAACACTAGCACAATAAAATTCTGTATTGCAAAAATAAAAGAGAAGTTGAGAGTTGTGGTTTGGATGAGGTGTCCCCTACAAGCTCACCTGTGGGACAATGCAAGAAGGTTCAGAGGAGAAATGATTGGGTTGTGAGTCTTAACCCAATCAGGGAATTAATCCCCCAATAGGAATTAACTGAGTCGTAACTGAAGTGGTAGTGGGAAGAAGGTGGGAATTGGGGACGTGGCTTTGGGGTATATGTTTGTAGGTGGCAAGTGCAGATCTCTCTCTTGGCTTCCTCATCGACATGTGAGCTGCTTCCCTCTCCCACCATGATGTTCAGCCTCACCTGGAGTCCTGAGGAATGGTGCTGGATTTCTAAGGACTGAGACCTCTGAAACTGTGAGCCCTTAAATTAACTTTTCCTCCTTTAAAATTGTTCTGGGTCAGATCCTTTAGTCACAGCATTGAAAAAGCTGACTAAAACATTGCGATTTCTTCTAATAATATTGACACTGGCCTCACTGTTATCACAAACACATAGTAGGAAAATTAATGTCTTTTGTAAGAATGATGCTTTGATCTTTCATTTGCATACATTTCCACAATTAATCGCCACGTAGAGATTAGAGTTGTAGTCCACTTCAGACTTAGCTCTTGTTTTTGGTACCTGCAATTAAATGACTCAGAGATAAAATCCTAACGTATGGGTTTGAAGTCATCACTGAAGTGTAGAAGTCCTTGCTCTGAAAGTTCGTTGGCTACCCGGCTACTGTATCAATTGGACGTATTTTGGTTGTAACAGATAACTGGCCGAGAGTAGTTTCAACCATAAGGTATCTATTGTTCCCTCACTCGACAGGAGGGCTTGGGCTGTGCAGCCTTGGATCAGAATCTGGATGGGGTCACCGAGGACCCAGCCTTTGTTACTTTTCTGTCACCCCCTGGAGTTGTCCTTTGCTTCTTGTTCCTTCATGTTTGCATGGTTCCTGAAAGTCGGACAGCAGTGGGAGCTTGGGCCCAGGCTTCCTGACTCATCTGTCTCATATCAAAATCAACAACAAAAGCAAAAGCTCTCATTTAAAATGTATATGATTGTTTACTTCCAGGTCGTCAGCGCCCAGACACAGGGCTACCTCATGGTGGAGATGGAAAGAAAGGGTCAGGAAACTGGGGAGGGAAGAAGCCCTTTTAAACTCTTGAGTCCAACAGGTCTGGGACTAGGGTGAGATGGGAGAGGAAGACCCTTTGGGTGCAGCCGTCAAAATGTTCAGAGATCAAGTGATATTGTGATATCAAGTGATATCAAGAATAAAACAATATAAGTGCAAGAAAATTCATGGTGAACCATCCCCCCAGATTTTAAATAAACACAGGCTTAGTATGCTCCTGCCAAGCCCTGTTGGAGCTTCCTTGTCTTTAAAACCTTGGTAATTTGCTCAGCATGGACTGTTTTGCATTAATTTAGTCCTTTAATGTGCCATTTGTCTTGACTGCTGGGTGTCTTGGGTCCCTCTTAAATTCTGCACTACTGGGAAGGTGTTCACCAGCCCTGCTCTTGCCCAGCCCTGGTCATTCAGCAAAACTGAGTTGTATTAGCACAGAAGAACTCTTCCACGGCAACTCGGCTTGTCACAGGGCTGTGTGTTGTTGCTTCTGTATTTTTTCTGGTGTGTTTGCTCCATGGAACTCATAATGCATGTCTTTTTGTACGCCTTGTGGAATATACTCTCTCCTTTTATATTCAAAACCCTGGGATCAGTAAAGTGTGCATTCTCCCTACACGTCACACAAAGGAGCTTTGTGAACAGTGGGCGCTCAATGCATTCTTCATTCAATAACCCACTGACAAGAAGCAGAAAGCTTAACCTCAGCAGATCATTCCTAACGGAATCTGGGATACCAGAAAGAAAAGAAATAATCTCTCATTCTCATGAGATTCTCATTATTTCTTATAAGAAAATCTTATATTTTAAAAGAAATACTATTGAAGGACTTGAAATTCCAAAGGTGATGCCTTTGGGAGCTTTGGGAGCATAGAGCACTCTGTGAGTGTTTTCTGATGTCCTTGGAGGTGACGCAGGGCAGGTGATGGGGATTGGACTCCCTTTGAGGGTCTCAAAACACCATCATGACATAAAATTGTGGAAACTCTAATTAAACAATGTGAAAGTTGGTACAAAAATTCACCCTTCCCGTAATTTTGATTCCAGTATGTCTTTGGTCTGAATAAATACTATTTGATGCTGATAAGCTGTTTACTTGAAGCCTCTTGCGCTTTCTTTCCCCTCCAGGAGCATGATAAAAGCAAGCCGTCTCTCATGGAGAAAGCTTTAGAATTTGATTAGGGTGCTCCTTGTGAATACAAGTGATACTCCTTCAACAAAAATTTTATATAAAAAAATTTCATCTAGACCTGTGAAGCCTGACTAATATAGATGTAGTGTAGTAGGAATTACATGCAGGGCCATAAGATAAGTTTCTATTAAGGGTCAAATGTATTATTCACACCATTTATACAATGTAAGTTCTTCACTCTTGGAGGCGGCCGTGCAAAATTGTTCAATGTCTTCTTTGATTTGATTCAGCATTTGAAAGCTCTTGAGGGCAATGCTTGGAATTTAGGGAAAAAAGAGAAAAGAGAAGAACATATGGAAATAATAAATGTGTATAGTTGGTTGTTAAAGATGCCTGCTATGAGAAAAATTAACTTCCAGAGCAGTGAGAGAAAGAGTAGGAAGATTATAGTGAACTTTGCACGTGTTTATCATTACTGTTCTTATTTAAGACTTCCCCTTCCTCCCGAGCCAAACTTGAACACCCCAGTTTTTTTTAGCAACTTTTTTTTTTCAGGCAACCAATGAAATATTGTGTTTTTTCCATCTATATCCTGCCTAGTCACCCTGCCTACTTCCATATGCCCCATTTCTTCTAGCCACTTGAGATGCCTTTTCTATTTTCCTTTGCTTTAGCCACCCATTGCATGAATTAAAAATAGCTTTGGCTGTGATGAACCATTGACCCTTTATGGCTCTGTGTCTCTTGGCTACGGTCATGAAACTGTTGCCTGGGTTTCGGGGGAGGAGAGATGTGGTTGGATAATGTTCTGTCTGTGGTTTGCTTTGTAATTCTCAAAGCCTCTAGTTTCCTCCACCACCATACCTACTGAAGCTCCAGTTGGTATCACCAAGAATTTCACACTCCAAGTGAGAGAAGGATTTCTCCCCAGGATGTGTGATTCCATTATGCGGCAATAGCTCTGTGACTTCAAGCCAAGTGAAAACATTTGCTAGTTTGGAGCTATTTATTCAGTCTCCCACCATCTGACCTTCTAGAACTTCTCTCATCCTGGCAATTTTCTTCTGACTTATTCCTGCCCTACCATATGATTGTGACCCCCCCTTTCCTACTGCGGTAGGTGGGATAACAGCCATTAACTGTGTTTAAGTGCAGATCCAGCAAATGACCGCATCTGCCTCCTGGCTCTGTTTGTTTTTATCATCTGTAGAACATTAACTGACCGGCATGGATTGGACAAGAACCATCTTCAGATGGAGTGAAACACAAAAGATTGTATCAGTACTTGGCAGTAATTTCCTGTGTGCTATATTTGTTCATGCATAGATTAGGAGGACTTATGCGTTTTAGAGTCTGAGATCAACCTCATTGGACCCCATAACCACACAAAGTAATGTCCATAGGACCAAGCATGGTTATAAGATACCATAAAAACATCTGCTCATATGAAATTTACAGTAGAGTCCTGGGATCTTTAATTAGTGGTGTTTCCCATCCATATTAAAAGAAATAAAAAAAATTAAAACTAAACAATAAGATGTTTTCACAAACATAGTGAGAGAGGAAATCTCAGAAACCCTGCAGAGAGCCTCCCAGGGACTGGTGAGGTGCAGAATGGTTTCCAGGGAGCCTGTCCTTCTCCTGGACACTCACAGGTGCTTTTGCACATGACATTTAAGCTTCAGTGGAGACTAATGAGTTTCTGATTTAACCTCAGTGATGCACTGCCGTGATCATCTCACACTTTACATTTATTTAGCTAGAAGCATACCAAAGCATACATTGGGGTGTATGTCGACTGGATCCTAAAAACTATGGGGTGAATAGATTAAGCTTATGCTCACTTTGGTTCTTAAGTTATTCTTTTTTGGGTATAAATAACTGTAAAAAAAGATTTGCAGTATCAGTTTAAATTCTATTTTAAAGAAGCAGGTGTGCAGTAGAAAGTAGGAACTTCCAACGACATTTCTCTTCCCTTAAGAATTAAAACATTTATCAACATAAAAATTTGGGACTAGCACTGGAACAACTTCTCTCTGCCCATTTGGGGTAGTGTGCTTTATTACTCAAGAAATGACATAAAGACAAATGGAAGATAGTGATTCTGTAAGATTTCTAGCACAACAGTGGACTAAGTTGGTGGGAGTAATCCCTTACCCTCAATTAATAGCAGCAAAAAATAAGGAGCTGCCTCTTGATCATGAAAAGGACACCCCAGGGGATAGAAATCAAAGAGGAGTCAAGACTGGATTCCTCAGTCAGTAACAAGTTCAAAGACCTCGGGGTCTAGGTTTGAAAACATGCTTGGGTGGGAGAAGGCGGGTAGCTGGGGCACTCCTGGGTCAGGGAGTGCAGAACCTCAGCTGCTTGGACAGAGCTAGGAGCCACAGGGAGTCGCTCTACTTTCAAAGTGGAAGTTTACAGGAACTGCATATCAACCTGCCAGGAAGAGGGAAGAAAGCTGACCGTGGGTGAAAATCATCTCGGCAAGAGGAACTGAGCTCAAGTCCTGCTCTATGGACTCCTGTGCAGTATCCAACAAGTCCTAGGCTTTCCAAGGATGGGACCAGGCAAGACACCCGAGACCAACTAACCCCGAAGGAGTTAGAGAGCGCCCTCTAGTGTTATCCCCACGCCAGGGCTTGCGCTGTGTGGCTCCCGCTCCTGTGGGCATAACTGTGGGTGAAGATTGACTCAGAGGCAAAGAATGCAAAACAGATGAGGTGAGCAGTGGCTCCCAGGGACAGCCACGTACAGTCAGGGACAGACCATGTCTCCACATCCACTAGCAGACCAGCTCCCAGCAGATGTCAAAATGTGAGACACAGGTAGGATCACTATGGTCGGAGCTCGGTCAGAATGTGCATGAGGCAGAGAAGACATGCAGTGAAGATGAGTACTATGTGTTGGACGAAAATTCTGCAGAATTCTGAGAATTCATGCATAGAGAGATAAGATTAACCCACATTCGAATTCAGAGTAAGAAATTTATATAAGTATTTATCTAGAACTCATAAAAAGCTCAGTCCTATATCACAGAAAAAAATGGAGCCATGATGTTGTATTTAAATCATTTCCCCTCTTTTGTTTATGAACAGAACCATATATTCCTCTTTTATTTTCAAAAAATAAGTATGTGGTACTTCATAGACTTGAATTTTAAGGGGGATGTTCCATATTTACTGTTGTACTTGAAGCAAGTACTTTATAGATGTTGCTGGAGAGTGTCTGCATGTTTAATTCTCTGCTGCTCAAGAATGCAATGCTTGCCAGGCGCACATGACTGTAATCCCAGGACTTGGGAGGCTGAGGCAGGAGGATCACGAGTTCAAAGCCAGCCTCAGCAACTTAGCGAGGCCCTAAGCAACTCAGTGAGACCCTGTCTCTAAATAAAATACAAAATAGGGCTGGGGATGTGGCTCAGTGGCCAAGTGCCCCTGAGTTCAATCCCCAGTTCAAAACAAAAAAAAAAAAAAAAGAAAAGAAAGCATTACTTTATCCAATAGACTGAAGAAATTTGAAATTTCAGCATTCAAAAGATAAATTATCGACTGTCAGAGAAAATTATCAAATACACAGCATTCATCATTTCTGTTTCTTGCTTTTCTTTGCCCATTATCTTTTGAAGTTCTAGTTTTCTTGCATGAATGATATAAGTAATGATACATGGCTTCAGGTTTTTCTTAAACTCAGGGATATACGTGTAGGTGGCCCACTGCGGTGCTTAGCTTGGTGCACAGTATTATTGGTGCTATTATTTTCATTTTGGTCTTATTATTTCACCATCGTTTGAAATAATATTCCCAAGAGTATGTACTAAAGATCCATTTCCTTTGGAAACTTGTCTTGTTTTAAGAAGCAAAGCATAGGGCTCATGAAATTTATTTATCTTGGGTCACACCAAGAGAGCTCCTTCTTGGGTATCTACCACCAACTCTCCCCTCTTTAAAGTGGCTTTTGTTTTTTAATTATATTTTCACTTTCTTAATTATATTTTGAAAAACACCTTTACTTGCTTTATAATATTAAAATGAGTCCTGTTCAAAATACACTCACCCCGTCAAATTTCTGAAGATCCTGCCTCTAAGCCCATTGTGTCTTTAGTGGCATCAAATCCCATCCCTATGGCTGATGCTTTGCCCATGAACTCCAGGCGTGTGGGGGCACTTGGTGCTACCCACTGACTCACACAGAGCAGGCCAGAGGAGATGACAGGGCAGGGGTGAACAGTGGCTTATTTAGTGAGCCATTATCTGAAACCCACAAAAGGCACACAGGCCATTGCTGAGAGAAAACGTCACATTTGGAGTTCTTGTTTAGCCTGAATCTAAAAACTGAATACAGAAGATCTCCCCTTATTCTATAAAATGATTCTAGCTAAAATCCTAAAATGCATTCTTGCAAACTTGGGAAAATGGAACCACCCAGCGTTGTTAAAGGAATGATTTTCAGATGGCCGCTATCAGTTCCTGGGCACCTTGCCTCCTCGGCTCCCCTAGTCCTTAATCTTGACACAGGTCGAACGTTTTGCTCCTTTAGGTTAACTTCCTCTCTTTTGTTTCCTTCCCCCTTGCCCTCAGGAAAACAATTATTGAGAGGTTTGCTAATGGACATTTCACTGCCTGACAAGTCAGCATGTTGTGGTGTAAAATACAAAGATAGAATAAGTTGTTATTGGCTCAGGTTTGAATTTTGTAAAGGAATGGACTTCAGGTGCAGAGAAATAATGTTTTAGGGGTAAAAGTTACGCCCCAGCCTCCAGGAGTGGAAGGGTTGGTGCCCTTCGAATGCTGTAGATGTCAAACTCTTGTCAACTCAGCTTCAGTCTGGGCTTGCTGGGAAACCCCTTCTCTGATGTCAAGTAGGTCATGCACTGGAGGAAGGCACAGCCCAGCCAAGTTAGTCGTCTCAAGGTCAAACATGATTTCAGACGTGAAAGAGCGACCCAACGGAAGTACTTGCTTTTAGATGACTGGCGGACACACTTTATACATTTTCCCCGCCACTTACAGAGCAAGGAAAAGGACAAGGAGAGGTTAGTGACCTGCTCCTGATTCAGGCCCAGGTGCATGCCTGATGGAGCAGGGCACAGAGCACCCACCTCCTGCCCCCTCTGGCTCTGGTGGTGGAGAGGGGCTGCTGCTGCCGGGCTCTCCTGTGCCTGTGGTGTGAGACTGAGGTGCTGCTGCTGCATGGGAGGAGAGACGTGCCGAGCCCTCCCTAATGGACAAGTTCCCCTTCCAGCTTGTCAGGAACGTCCCATGGACCTGTGGGCTGCCCCATCTATGGAAGGGCTTTGAGCCAGTGCTTTCCTCCTGGAGTCAAAGTGTTTAAGGTAAACTGTGATCATGTGCCTCACGGCCCAAAGCAGGAGGTTCCTTTTCAACAATTCAGGCATATGATTAAACGACAGAGGAAAAGAGCCCCGATATCTAGTTCTAACATCCCAACCTCTGTCCTACTTTCCATTCTCATTTCTTCCCTCATGCAGAGGGCATCTAGCAATGTGTCCATCATTCTTCCTCATGCTCGGCATTAACTGGCTCAAGCAGCCTTTGAACCACTACCTGTCCTCTCACTCAGTGCATGTGTATTGAGCACCTGCTTTGTGGCCGCCTCTGCCTTGGGCATTGGAATGTAGGGAAGCAGCCCAGCTGCCCTGCGGAGAGAAGACAGGTGTGTGAATGGAGAGACTGAGTCCGTCCTGGCGTCTGATCGCACCACACATGCACACCTCCTGCACACGGGAGAGCCTCCCTTGTCTAAGGAGGCTCACCGAGGCCTCCTTGGCAGTGCTCACCCAAGCTGGGGTCAGAACAACAGGTTACAGAGCTCCATGTGAGGAAAGGGAGGCCGTGGAGGCTCTGGATGGTCCCTGGACCAAAAGTACTAGATAAAATTGAGCCCAAAGCACTGGGTGTCAGTGAGAAAGAGCTGGGTTTTGGAAGCCAGGCTGGTGTGGTTTTGTGAAGGTTTCATCCTAAGGGCAGTGATGGCAAGTCCTGGGATGGGGGTGCTGGAGGACAGACTCTTGGCATGGCCAGTGGGGTGGCCTGGGAGGTGCAGTGCCGGGGACGTGCAGTGCCTCCCCATACCTGAACAAGAGCGTGGCTGGAGGGACAGGGAATCAATGGGACCCTGAGGATATCACTGTCATCCATACCAGGATGAGCCACTGCCTCCAGCCTGTCTGGAGAGGGCACCCCCATAATCCCTGTCCAAATAACATTTCTGAAGCAATTTCAGTTATAAGGTGAAATGTGAATTTCATGCGTGAATATGCACAAATTCTATATTATATGTCTAAATTATGTTATGTAATTTTTGTCCTATATTTTCCAACGTGAAAGACCCACATGTTCTCCCCTATACACCAAGCAGGGTGCTGCTCCCTGTTTTCCCCTAGAATATGCTGCTCAGAATCAGGGGAGGGGACTCACCTACAGCTTTCCACCTTGTTGTCCCCAACTAAATGTTACTTTCTTGGGTCACAGTTCCCTTTCCCTTCTCTTGACTCCCTGGGCCATGTCGTTATTCCCAGTTTATGGAGATACTGTCAGGATCTGCTGTCCCTGGGCATCTTTAATGTAGTGATGTTTGTTTATGTTTTGAGAATAACAAAAATAGAAATGTTTATATCTGGTGGGGGAAATAAGAACAAATACAAGCTGGACTCATCGGCTTGGTCGTTCCAGTTTGTGAAAACAATTCTGATTACAGCCCCTTTCCAAGGGCTTCCATATTGTACTGACCATATGCAATTAGCTTGGCTGTTCTTCCTCTGTATGAAAATAGAACGCACTGCTGTCTTTCCCCTTCACAGTCCTGAGCAAGGACCGAGCAGATTTTGGTGGACACAGTCCTGAATTGGTCTTTTCTTCAGAAGTTCTAAAATCTCTATATGACGTTAAATTTAATAGGGCTAGTATATCAAAAATAGAATTATAATTATGAAAAGTCAGTTAAAAGGAGGGTGAACGGTAAAATGAAATGAGATTTTTAATGGCTTGCCAAGAGTCGTAATTAATGAGATGGAGGTTTGGCCATGCTTGTGACCTTCAGATAGGAGTCAGATGAAGCCGGATGTGAACCGGCTCAAGAGAGTGGCTATTCAGGTGTCTCCATCTTGCCTCTCCATCCTGCAGGGCAATTTCTTCACCTGGGCTCGTTGAGATGCATAGGAGGCAGCCTGGTGGTCCACAGTGCACCAGAGCTTCATTGGAAAGCGCAGGGAGCAGCATGGAGAGCTGCGGCAGGGACACCACGGCTTCTTCATCAGTGGGTTGCTTGCAACCATGGAGCTTGTAACGTGTATCAGGAAGCTGCTTTTCAGGACCGTGTCAGTTCACGAGTCTGATCCCCTTCAGAATCTGTTTTGCACAGTGTTCCTTGAACACTAGTTGCAACAAAGAAAGAAGAAAACATCCCCAATGCATGCCAGGTTGGATGCCTAATGCCAGCCTGCTGCTCAGCTTCCTCCCACACCACATGGGCTGAGGCTATAGAGATTGTTTGTGTCTGATTAAACACAAGTCCCTTTGAACTCCTTGGGGGTTCTTTTTTTGCTGGCACTTTATTGTAACTGTGAGCAAAAAAAAAAAAAAAAATTTTTTTTTCAGTTTGATTTGGAATCCAAAGTGTCTAGAAGTCAGCTCACTCCACCTCCTTCATTCTTTTCTTAAAACATAAAAAACAAATTGTTACTGTAACATCTGTTACATCTGTACCCTGAGGCACAGAGGCAGAACTACACATTCACACAAACACACACATACACACACACACCCCTCTTTCTTCTTACTTGCAGAAAATTGGTTGATTAAAGAAGCAGATCAAAACAAATATCTTGCAATGGTCCACAGAGGATGGTGGTTACCCATCTGATCACCACCCATGTCCTCTGTCTTTCAAGGCAGCCCACCAAGAAGAAAGGCATCTTCAGGAGTGGCTGGGACTTAGTGGAGACCATGTTATGGTTTGAATACAAGGTGTCCCCCTCAAGCTCCTGTGTAAAGGGGTATTCAGAGGTGAGCTGATAGGGTTATGAGAGCTATAACTCAGTCCATCCTAGTTTGAATGAACTAATAGAATGGAAATTTCAGGCAGGTGGGGTGTGGCTGGAGGAGGTGGGTCACTGAGATGTGCTCTGGAAGGGCATCTCCCCTGGGCGCCCTCTCCCTTGCTCTCTGACTCCCTGCGCTGTTTTCCTTCCCATGCCTCACCTTGGGCCCCGAGTGATGGAATTGGCCCACCATGGACGACACCTCTGAAACAATGTGCCAAAGTAAACTTTTCCTTCTATGTTGTTCTTGTCAGATATTTCCGTCGCAACAACGCAAAATTAACACAGGATAGAAGCAGAATAGAAAAGAAGAATAGAAGCAGAATAGAAAAGCAGATAGGAAAAGAATTGGAGTAAAGGAGCAGGTTAGATTTTACACTCGTCTTAAGACACAGTATCCAATTCAGAGCCATTTAAAAGTATATAGGAAAATAAATGGACTTCTGGTCTCAGGGATGAAGTTGAATAACCAAATTAATTCTAAGAACAAAACCATGTGGTTCTTCCACCTGAAATTCTGTAATAAACTTTAGGAGTTGTGGTAATTGGAGAGGGATAAAATGACCCTAGAAATGAAAAAGTGGAGTTTGTTCATTAATTTCTTCATGCCTCTTTGGTTCCCTTACTCTGCATTGTGTAAGTATTGTTTCTGACTCTGAGAGCGGGGAGGCTCTTTTCTCATTCTAACTCCATTGACGTCCCATGCAGCCCCTTATTAAACACCATCTGTGCTGGGGTTTCCAGACTTTTTCTTCCATGTGACCTCTCTTGGGCAGTGGAAGTGGCCGGCATGCACCTTGGTGGCATCTCTAGGGGAATTTCCATTGGGGAGCTCACTTAGACAAACAGAAAGAGCTGTTGGATTATTATCCACATCTATTTTTCTGCCACCTCTCCTCTCTGAGAAATGACCTAGATTAAGTGATTCCAGTGGGAAACTTGGGGGCCATTCACAATTCCTCACATTTCCTTATTTTGGACCAATCAGTGCACAGAACCTCCTAGCTCTGTCCCCTTGCTTCCATCTTCCCCAGTCTCTGTGGGCTGTCCTTCCTCCTGCATCCTGGGAGGAGGGTGATCTCTGGTCATTCCTTACACAACAGCTATCAGACCCTCAAGACCTCCATGCACCTGAGACCTCCCCTTCACCCTCTCATCTTTCCTTATACACACTTTGGCTTCCCAGTGCCTTAGGGTAGGGGTCGAGAAAAATATAGCAACAGGCCACGTCTGCCCCATCACTTGCCATTTTGAAAGTTTTAAAATTATTCTTTGTTGGTGCATCATACTTACACATAATTGCAGGATTTGTGACGCTGTATTTGTGCATGCACGTAGTGCAGCTTCATCAGCCTTGTAGTGAATTTTGTCTTACTGGGACCCAGCCATGCTCACTCCAGGTGGTCTGTGGCACCAGGAGTAGAGTCAGCCCGGTGGCCGTATTCTTGCAAAGTCCAACCTACTGTCCCTAAAGATTAAACCCAGCCTTTCACCTTGATGTGCCTGGTGATACAGGGACTGGCCGTCCCCGCCTCTCAGCTCTCCTGCCTTGTCTCTCGTCACACACTCACCTTGGGAACTCCCTCCAGATGGGTCCCTCTCCCTTCTCAAGATCTCTGTCTGGCCTTTCCTTGTCATCCTAGTCTCAGCTTAAATGTCACATGCATGAGTGGCCTTCTCTATAAACTGTATCATGTGGCTGCAGGTCACACTCCAAAAAGGCATCCTGTTTTATTGACAACAAGGCACCTATTCTTTCATCGATTCTTTCCTCCACCAGGACAGGCACTCCACGAGAAGGGCAGGGCCCTCTGCTTATTTTCCTGTGGAGTGTCTGGTTTCTGGAGTGGGTCAGGCACACAGTTGGTAAGTGTGTGCCGAACAGAGGACTGAATGAACATCCAGCCATCCTGTGCCCGGTAGGTGATCGTCTAGGGAGCAGGAAGTAACGGGATCCAGTAGTGATTGAAGCTGGCTGTAACAAATGCCACAGAAAGAGGGTTCAAAAGCGAAGGGTCTGTGAGGCTGTTTGGGAAGTATCAGGAAGTCAGCGTGTGAGCATGACAAGAGAAACCAGACCCAAGATCAGAAGTGGGACCGTGATGTAGGATTCACAGCTCGCTCTGAGGAGCGCAGTGGGGACATGAATCCGGCCTCTAGTTTGTCTGCACAATGGCTTCGTGGCCTGCTGGGACACAGGCATGGTTGTGACACACCCAGGCTTATGGATTGTGTCAGGTTACTCCCTTGAAATGAAAGCAGCCAGAGATTCACCAAAATTAACCAAAAGGGCAGAGTTAAAGCAAATGTCACTTATTTTCTGTTTCTCCTTGTGGACTGTCTTTGTAGAGGTCAGTGATTTGAAAGTGTGGGAAGCACAGCTCTCTTGTGAATGCCGGGCCATGGCAGAAATCTACTTCTGCGGGAGATAAAAGCCCTGAAGCTCTAAATGTCAGCTTTTGTTTCATGGTTTAAAATGCGTGTGTGTGTGTGTGTGTGTGTGTGTGTAGGTGTTTTAAGCCTAACATCTTGGGTGTTTGGCTTGGGGCCTTTGGTACCTCCACGAGCCTGGGAGTGACGCACGGAACTTGCCTCAGACTGTAGATGTTAGCTAATAGGTGATGCTATCAGTTCTAGAAAGTTTGCTTTTTTTCCCTCAGAGGAAATGGAAGGATAGTAATTAGCTGACATTTCAAAATAACTGTGTGAAATCATGGAAAACACTCACCTTTTCTTTGTGGAACGGGTAACGGTGACTTTCTCCATGTCTTTCTCATTTTTTTTTTTTTTTTTGTGGTGCTGGGGATTGAACCAAGGGCTTTGTGCTCGTGAGGCAAGCTCTCTACCAACTGAGCTATATCCCAGCCCATTTTTGATGAAAGGTACTGAAGGCCACATGCAGCCAGTGGGATAGACAGGCGAATGCTGCTACTTATCAGTGCCATGTGGCAGGGTGATCAGGGACTCTTCCTGAGCTAGTTGATGGCGATGCCAATCCCGAGACATTTCAAGGGCTTCAAGGCTCCCTTCCTGGCGCCAATCAAAGCCCACCTTTCCTTTGGAGTGTGCTGGGTTTGAATGTCCCAGGCCTGAGGGGGCAGCCTGTCATGTGGTTAATCTATTGCCACAGATATAACATTCTGCACCTGAGATTCAAATCCAAATCTAAGGAGACAGAAAAGAACCTGAACATGAATTGTGAGAGAGGGACCAAAGGGGACATCGGTTTAAGGAAATGATTCTTTTTCTTAAACCTGAGGTCTGGTAATTCCTAAATATGTGCAGAAGTAAATGTCCAGGTATTTAAAACCAAGCACTCTGATTGCACCAGGAAGTCTCTGAAATGTTTCTCTGAACTCCCTGTAGGTGTCTGGCAGTGAATGGCTTTATTTGCTCCTTCCGGAGTTCTGGTTACACAGAAGGTATGTTAGGCCACTCCTGGAAAAGCTCTTAGTGCCCACTGAATAGAGATTGTTCACTTTACAGTTTTAGTCAGATTAACATCATTTGTAATTCTAAAGCTGTAAATCTAAAGGAAATTACTTTTTAATGTCCTCTGGCACAACATTAAGATTTTGCAATTAGATTTTATAGCCTAGAGTCATATGCTGCAGGTCACAAGTCAAGATTAAGACCCTTCTGCACAAGGTAAGTTACCTGTGGGTGGTGCACGGTGCTTATGAGCCACGTAGAGTTTAAGACAGGGGCAGGCTGGGTACTAGCTTAATGGCCTGGAAGACAAGCTGATCACAGTCCAAGAGGCTGAGGGTCTTGCTTAGTGTGCATATGATTTTGCATAATCTTTTTAATTAAAAAATCTGCCTTTCTTGATGGATGAGTGGAAATTGTTTCTGGTGTGGGTTATTCAGCAGTAAAAACCAGCCACTGATCACCTCAATTTTTATCTTTAATTTTTTAAATTTTTTATTGATTAATTGCTGCAGGTAGTTCAAGGAACTAGCAAGTGTTATCATTTGGATCTTAAGTGTCCTCAAAAGGCCCATGTATTGAAGGCTTGGACCCAGATGATGGCGCTCTTGGGAACTTGTAGAACCTTTCAGAGGCAAAGCTTATTAGAAGGAAGTGAGGTTACTGGGGGTGCCCCTTAAGAGGATATTGAGCCCCTGACCCCTGCTCTCTTTCTTTGCTTCCTGGTTACTTTGAGGGGAACAGCTTTGCTCTACCCCACATTCCCTGCCATGATGTTCTGCCTCACAAAGGCCTTAAAACAATGGACCCCACCAACCGTGGACAAAAACCTGAAATCATGAGCCGAAATAAAGTTTTCCTTTTTTTAAAGTTGATTTTCTCAGGTATTTTGTTATAGTTACAGAAAACTGACTGAAATAGGAAGTTATCAGGATCTTTAATGTATAAGTGAAAGGGAAGGCAACACCTAACTGCAAAGCAGAATTTGAACTCAGCTTGCTGACAGCTGTTTATTCGTGTCTCTTTATTAGTGTCTAGTGTGCCAGACACTAATGACTCAGAACTACCTGGGTCAGAGGAGCCTGGACCGCATTTAACACATTTAAATCCTGAGATGTGACAGGTATTTATGGTATTACCAGAAAATCACTCAGAAAATTAAAACTTGGGGTATGGTGGAGTTCATGAATCATACCCTTGTTTCAAAAAGGTCGTGTATTTCGGTTGGGTAAGAGTTGATAATTTTTCTGTGAAATGCTGTTTCCTAAAACATCTTTTAAAATGCTTACCCAGGAGAAATGTGAAACCCAGTAATTTAGTTGTTTCATATGATTCTGTGGTAAACTCACTTTGAGAAATGACAGGTCCAAAAGTCACACGGAAGCCCCTCGGGGCAGGAATCTGCTATCAACTTGCCCCAGAGGAGCCTTTACTTATCAACCTTTTTTTGTTACTGGGGATTGAACCTGGGGGTGCTTAACCACTGAGCCACATCCCTAGTCCTTTTTATTGTTTAATTTTGAGACAGGGTCTCACTAAGTTGCTTAGGGCCTCACTGAGTTACTGAGGCTGACTTTGAACTCATAATCCCGCCTCTGCCTCCCAAGTCACTGAGATAAGAGGTGTGTACCACCATGCCCATCTGATCACTTTCCATAGCAATTGTTGAGATTATTTTTTGAGACTCTAGTCTTTAGATTGTATAATATATATATATGTATATATTTATATATATATATAAGTCTCAATGTACACATATGCAAGCATATGCACATAGGTGTATATATGGATGAACATTGATGCCTGTATTTACAAATCTATGTGTATATATCTATATATATATATAAACTATGGAACCAGCCTAGGTGCCCTTCAACAGATGAACGGATAAAGAAAATGTGGTATACACACACACACACACACACACACACACGCACCCATGATGGAATATTACTCAGCTTTAAAGATGAATGAAATAATGGCATTTGCTGGTAAATGGATGGAGTTGGAGAATGTCGCGCTAAGGGAACTAAGCCAAACCCAAAAAACCAAAGGCCAAATGTTTTCTCTGATATGTGGATGCTACTTCACCATAAGTGGGGGTGGGTAGGGAAGATTAGATGTAAGGTAATTTTGACCCTTTAAAATTTCCTATTTCAGAAGCTGGGTTTGTAGCTCAGTGGTAGGGCACTTGCCTAGCATGTGTGAGGCACTGGGTTCAGTTCTTAGCACTGCATATAAATAAATAAAATAAAGGTCCATCCACAATTAATTTTTTTTTTAATTTAGTGTTTCATAAGTTTTATGTGTTCAGATGTATCTGGCAGGGAATGCCCTATGGTTTCCCTACTTAGATAGTCTAACATTGCAGGGATGGGGAAGAAGGTAAATCGGCAAAGGAGCCATAGGAATGGTGATTTTCCACCTCTCTGCTCATCAGTGTGTGACCTTGGGTAGATCGTGGAACTTTGCTGTCCATAACTTGCCAACTCTAACCTCATGGGGCTGCATGCACTTCAAGGTGGCTATGTCCTCCATTGAATTCTTGAATTCTTCCTAGTCCTAAGTAGGAGTTTTGTTGAAAATCACTGTGGACCATACGTTTGGAAAAAAAAAAGAAATGACCTAATACTTTCTAATCTTTCTCCAAAGCTGAAGGAAGGTACAGCATATCCGCATACTTCTGAGTTAGCTGATGGAACCAGGACTTGTCTTGAAAAATATATTATGATGAAGACAAATTTTCCACTGTTGAGATATCCTTATCTGGGACAGCTCTCTGGGTTGGATCCTGGTTTCTTCCTGTTTTCCTCCAGGACCGTTCTTCCTGGTGTGCCCTGCCCCATGGCCAGCCTGGGCGGAACATTCCCATCCCCTGTCTGGCAATGCCCACCTTCCTTTATTTCCAATTCTGCTTTTATTTGGTGGCGGACAGCTACCATTTCTGATGAATTAATCCACGCTAATATGTTACTAGGTGCTAAGGATTCATGTACTTTATATGTTCCTTGGAAAATCAATTCTTAATTCAGACCTTATTGGAATACGTTATCTTAGTCCTAGCCTGGGTTTAAATTCCAGTGTAGCCATTTGCATCCAGTGTTGCCTGTCACTGGATGTTTAACTTATCAAAATCTCAGGTCTTCTTTTAATTCTTACAACAAAAATCATAGCTTTACCTGATTCTAAATATTTTATGAAGACAGTGGTCAACATGTAAATGCACCTAGTCCAGTTCCTGAAACCAAGTAAATACTGAAAATCTAGACAGTAAATCAAGTGTACTGAAGGGTGGCGTTGACTCGGTCACATGCTTTGCTCACACACGTTTTACATGCGTGGCATCGCGTGCACGTTCCGTTCCTGATGATATCTTTTCTACTGGTTTGCCATTTGACACATGAAGTTTTGAGATTAGGATGGATTGTGATCCCTTAAGAATGCCAGGGTACTCAGGAGGCTGAGGGCCCTACCTGTCTATTTTAGGGGTGGAACTTGGCAGGGGCTGCTCCTGATTTAGTGCCCAAGGTGAGCATTCAGGGCTTGTTCTCAGTGATTGTTGGAGGGACAGGCTTGGAAAGGCTGTCTGTGCGGAAGGGTGTAGCAGGCAGACACGGTGGTGTCACCCAGGACAGGCCTGCTCTGCTGGTCTCCTCTAAAGGCTTTAGAAACTCCACTCCCTGGTGTTTGAATCATGGTTTTAGCTCAGATCACATTGATAGCATGGTTTATGTCATGCATTGAAGCTATAGTCAAGCCCATGGAAGGCAGCCACAGGTCAGCTTTAGAGGGTGATAGTTGTCTTTGAGGTCAGATGGTTCTTCTCCCAGCCTGGGGAAAGGTCCTTGAAAGAGAACTTCCAGAACGTTCTGTTGGAGAGTCCACTGTACACATCACTTTCTGCTCTGCCAACATATGTGCCTATCTGGAGTAGGCCACCACCCAGGTCTCGCATTTTCAGGGCAGTGTCTGGTCTCTCTCCACTTGTTAGGACCCAGCCATTCCACTCTGCTCATTCAACCCCTGCCTTCTCATTCTAGAATGTTCTTCATTCCAGTAAGGCAGATCAGCACACGGTGCACATTTTCTTCCTGTATACTTACAAGAGACACTTGGGACATAAACCTTGCTGGCATAAGTGGTGAACGCTTCTTTCTGTAGCTCCTGATAGCTATGCTGTCCTTACTAATACCCACAGCAAAAGCAATAGACGCTGATGTGCGGCTTGATGAGGTCGCTGGCTTTGGGAGCTCAGCTTTCTGCTTTCACTTTTCTCTAGTCTGCTCTTGAAAACTGAGTGGATCGCAATTTTGTTTAATGATGTATCAACACGAATGAACTCACTTTCAAAATGCCCAGGTTGCTGATTTTTTTTTTCTTCCTGTTTCCTTCCAAATGTGCTGCATAGGAAACTAAATTTCATCCTGGCATGGTGATGCACACCAGTAAACCCAGTGGCTCAGGAGACTGAGGCAGGAGGATCATAAGCTGAGGCCAAGCCTGGGCAACTTTGGAGACCCTCAGCAACTTCCCAAGACGCTGTTTGAAAAAAAAAAAAAACAGGCTGGGGATGCGGCTCAATGGCTGAGCACTCCTGGGTTCAATGCCTAGTATCAAAATGAAATGAAATAAAACAGAAAACTAGATTTTAAATAATATAGCACAATTGTCAAAAAAGAAAAAGATAAAGAACAACTAGGCTATTCAAGTTTTTATTGTATTAGGTTCTGATCTTTGCAAGACTCACTTGTTTTCTGCCTCAGTTTCCTCACCTATCACAGGGCAAGTGTGAATAATATGAACAAAATGCATAATTAATATGAACAAAATGCATCAACTGACAGCTAGCACAAGTCATACACTAAGTAAAGCTACTTAAGCTGCTTTATTGATAGTCATATTATTGACATTATTATGTTTACACTAGTAGTATTAGATGCAGATTGAACTAATTATATACTGATGAGAAGTAGGCGTGGGCATGGTTTGTGCCTCCTTTCCTGTCCTCTTGGTGTCTGTTACTATCTATGTTTCCTATCTTCTCAGTAGTCTACCTGCCATCTCCTGACCTTGCCCACTTCACCCTGGGATTCGGTCCCCAGAAAGGTTTTGAAGTACTGCTTTCTCAGCTCCTTAATTGACTGACATGAGAAGGAGCAAGCAGTGGAACAGGCTGCCGGGGGCCCCCTGTTCCACCTGGGAGATTCCGCTGCTCCTGTCTGCCCACAGCAGGCTGGCTGCAGGCCGCAGAGCCCTCCACGTGTGCTGGAAGTGCAGTCGGGGTGGGGCGAGGCCGCTCTTCAGAAGCAGAGTCTCTTTGTGATCCTTATTTACCAGGCTGGCTTCCAAAGGGGTCCTCGGCTTGCAAACATCCTTACCTTGGCTGTCTTTCAGAGTGTCGGCTTTGTTTGCTTTTTTTTTTCTTAAATAATGTTTTTGTTTTTAATGTTCTTACTGCCATTTTTCTTTCTCTCTCTCTCTCTCTCCCTTTGGGGGAGCATGTGGGGTCAGCTAACCAGCATCTGTCTAGCTAGACTATAGTTTATATTTGCTGAAAATTTTAGAGTAACTTTATTAATACTGATTCATGTTGATAAAATAATTTTTCTTGAAGATGTAAGACTGGGTTCTTTTAGAAACCAAATCATTACACATTTGATAAAATATTGACAAAGCAATCATGTAGGAGCTTATGTTGTCGTAAGAACATGAATCAATGCAACTAATTTTTTTGGTAGAAAAATCATTACCAGAATCCCACCGTCCATATTTCAATAATCATGTTTTTGTGGAAATTGAATAATCTAAAATGGTTAATGTCAATATTACAAATTATATACAAAGTATGCAATGGAATTGGCAGAACTTGCAAGCCATGGTCATATTGGCTGCTGTCTTTAAGTTCTCTTTTATGATTGTTTTAGCAATATTGCAAGAGAGGGAAGGGAGGGGCAGGAGGAGAGAGCTGTGGGCAGCTTCTTAGTTCTATTAAAACCTGCAGTGCCTCAGTTTGCCCTGTGCATGCCCCGCTTCCCTGTCTTCTTTGGCAACCAGTGAGCTTGACACCAACAGTTGTCCAGAGTTTCCACTCTCTCCTCTGGGCCTTACTTGACCTTGAACTCTCTTAGTTCTTCCATTTTTATAACTGTTCATTTTCTGATTCCTTAGAAAGTAATAGCAATGATTTCTTACTGCTATTATTGACATCTGATGGGAAGTTGTACTGGTGAATTTTCTGATGTTAAGCTTGTTGAGCAAGCCTGTGTTTTGCGGGTGAGCCCATTGCATATGAAATGGGGGGGGGACACACATGTATATGTGTGCGCACACTCGCGCGCATGCACACAAACACACACACACACACACACACACTGAATTTGCTGATACCACTTGCATTTTTAGAAATGTTTTCAGCTGGTTTCTTCAATGAGGTTGACCTTGGGTTTCCTTCCAATGATGTTTGTGGTCCACCCTTGCTTGTAAGGTTATCAAGGTAATCAGAACCTCAGAGGGAGCTGGGAGGTTTGATCTTGAAACCTGAAATAACTGGTGTCTAGTTAGCATTATGTATTCCTTAGGAATTTGGCCAAAGTTACATTTAAAACTGAGACCATTATCTTTATTTTTGTTGCACTTAAGGAGTTTATTATATAGTTTGCTTGGGTGGTTTTAATAAAAAATGCATGTTATAAAAATGTGTTTTGAAAGGGTTTTTAAAATGGGGGGGATATGCATATACTGATCGGCAGAGGGGAAGGTAACATGGCAATATTAGAAAAAGAGGGAACTTAGGGAAGGGATTGAAAGAAGAGAAGAGGTGGGATTGAAGCGACGTTGGAGGCCTGGAGTCCAAGGAGGGCACAGTGTGATGTGACCAACCTACAGGGGTGTCAAGAGGACAGGCATCCTGTGCCACATTGTCAGAGGTGGTTTGGGGCTGAAGCTCTGCCAGGGCTCCCCTGGAGTCCATGACAGGCCCTGTGCTCGGCAAAGCTGAGACAGGCTGTCCTTCCAGAGGAGTGCATTAGAAAATAAAAAAGACATTCTATAGATTACCTACCTTGTTGAGTATTGACTGTAAAAATGCAATTTTGGGGGGATGCATTAGAATTTTAAATATGAAAAATCAAGCAATATTGACAGGCTGGTATGCTGTTAATTCATTTTTCTCTCTGTCCATGATTCCTTTTATTACTTGAGCTATTTCTGAATGTTCATGTTAGAAACAAAAACCTGAACTGTGTCTCTTCATCCTGGTTCCTATTGGTCACTCTTTTAACTCTTTTAACTAAAAAGGAGAGACAAGCTGTTTCTGGTATTTCGTAGTCTTCTATCTCCTTCCTTGGCTCATGTTTCCACTGCCCTAGCAGCAGGTCAGCCCGAGGTCCTCTCTGTTTTTCCCGCATGCATTTTGAAGAGCACTGAGTGCCCAGCTCTGGAGGCTGAGCTGTGATGAACGAGTGCGATGGACTCTGGTGAGCCCTGGACTTCGGTCCAGGCAGGGCTCCTTCGCCATGGGTTTCCCATCTGAGTGATGAACATCTTGACCTTGAACACTTTATGCACTCTTCTGGGTCTTCATGATGTTGAGCAATGGCTTTGGGACCAACTTGGTCCCACTGGAAATTTTTTGTTAATAATAGTCTCATAATTATACTTGCATCCAGTTTCTCTCTAGAACCAGCCTTACCTCAGGACATTTGTGTCTTGATCATTCCTGTCTTCTTCATTTAATGTTGAAGGTATTTTGTTCTTTTTAACTTATTCTCCTTGGGTTGACCTCCAATCAGTGGTCCAACTAATCAGACCTTCCCAGAACATCTTCCTTTTCCATTTTCATAGCCACTGCCTAAGTTCTATGGTTTTCCATTTTTTAATAATCTAATATTCTGTATTCATTTACTACTCTTTCCAAACCATCCTGCTTATCAGTGACTCATTCACATTCCTTGGATTTATAATTTAGGGTGTCAAGTGCTTACTTGAAAACATTTCAAACTTCACTGTTATGACCTATAAGTTCACATTTTTTTAACCTCTTAGTGAACCTTTTGGCGGTTTTATTTAAATTTTCTTTTCAGTTCCCTTTCCTAGTAGATTTTTTTCTGTAAGCTACTATTTTCTTTCCTCTGCTCCCTTTCTTTCCTCTTTCATTTCCTTTTTAATTCTTCCAGTGTGTAATTCACTTGCTCATTGTACTCTTACTGCTTCACCCATTTATTATTGACCATCATAGTCAAGGTTCTGTTCTCTGGGCTGTAGGTATCCTAGGGAGCCATGCAGACAGGGGGGCCTGGGACTCCACCTTTCTCAGGGATGGAGAAGTTGATGGAGTGATGGAATCATACCAGGTAGGGCCAGAGAGGGCATCACGGCTGCCCTGTTGCTCTTCCCATTGCCCCATTGGGATTTATCCTAAGTCTCTCATCAAATCTTTCCTTTTACCTAAGCTTTCAACCATCTCACCTTTCTATATGATAAATACTTCCTGTAAGTCTATGGATACCTGTAAACACCTTGCATTTACACATACCATCCTTGAAGAAGATATTAGTTCTTTTCCTCTCACTGAATTATAAGCTCTTGGAAGGATTATTTATTGGTAGCTTTTTATTGCTTCAGTGCCTTGTAATACTTCACAGTATTAAATACTTCTAAGTATTTTGATTTTATTGATTTGCCTGTAAAAATGAAGAAATTTATATAATACACTAAAAAAATCAAGATATCATACATATTAAAATTTCAAATACCAATTACAGATCTCTCTCTCTACCTCAGCCCTGGGTTCCTTTAAGCACAAAAGAACTTCGAGTCAGTGGGTATCATTTTTCCCCCAAGAACGGATAGTGAGATGAGACATTTATTGGACAGAGCTTTTCCTCAAAAATAATCCGTCTCATTCTCACCCACAAAACCATTTCTATAGGATATTATAGGACATGGGAATATTTCTGTATCAGATTTGTTTTTAGTACAGTGTTTGTTAAAGGAGATTGTTCACTTTCTTAAAAATAAACTTTATTGATTTGACAGTTGTCACCTGCCAGTTTAGTCAGGGTGCTATTATTTGAAATACTAAATATGAGAAGAAGAAGAAAAAAGCCCATTAAATAGCATGGTTAGTTGCCAGGAGAAGGAGAAGGTATCCCAAACTGGTCAGCAACTCACTGCATATTTTTTCAGTGCCAAAAATGAGCTACTGAAAGTTGCAAAAATGACTCACAAAGCAGCATTCTATGGCTCTTCATCTATGGCTGTCGTTTTATAATAATCAGACTCTGGGCTGGAACCCTTCTAATAGGAGTTAACGGTGCTTGTAAAAAAAACTGTCTCTATGGAGTGGCCCATTTCCTGATTTCCCTTAGAAAAAATGCAAATGAAGTCTAGAAGTAGCTGTGGGTTTCTCATGTAGAAAGGACTGAATGCATTTAACAAGTCTAATCATGGGGCCAAAATAGAAACCCCAAGGACAGGGAAATGGAAGGTCTAATTTGAAAGAAGGCAAATGATGTCCCTGTGCTTTGTCCGTGCTCAGAAGGACGGCTTCTGTGATTTTGCAAAGTCTTCAGCCCCTTCCAATGAAGTCACACAGGAAATGGTCTTGTTTACCTTCCCTGTTCCTCTGCTGAATTGTGTGAATGCTGTGTTATTTTCTACCAGACCCAGAAAGTGCACATCTGGCTTTAGATCACTGCCATGCCTGGTTGACCTGCTTGCTCTTCCTGGGTGTCTGCCCTCTGTGTCTCACACATTGCCAGTGTGGATCATGTGACACCCTCCAGCAATCCTCCAGTGGCCCCTGAATGATCACATCAGAGACTCCCCAGTCCTCCCTGGAATGTAATGCTCACTACCTGCTGTGCCCTTTCTGTGGTCCCCAGAGGAAGATTCATTCATTTTTATCTTTTTATTTATTTATTTTTTCTATTTAGAAATTGGCCCCTGGTTACGGGAGTTCAGAGCGAAGAATGCTGTGGATTTCTCGCAGTTAACATTTGACCCAGGACAGAAAGAACTTGTTGTAGGAGCAAGGTGAGAGATGTTATGTTTTGCCACCAAAGATACCTGTGGACTTCATTTTACCTCTGTGTGTGTTACGTGCGAGTCTCTTTGCTGAAATTGAAGAGTGCTGAACAAGGTAACTCATCTCACCATGCCACGCAGGGTGAGTGGCATGCAGTGCACTAGTGGGACAGGGGAGTGTGTTGGTGGACTCTCCCTGTGTGCCCTGACCTGCCTACCCAGATTAGCTCATCTCTTCCTCCCACCTGACCTGAAAGGTGGATCGTGTCCCTACTGTAGAGATGAGGAAACTGAGGCAGAGAGCGGGAAAATATGTTGCCCACAGGCATGATAAGATGGAGCCCCCTTTCACACCCAGGCAGTTAGACTCCATAAACCGTGATCTTCACGTGTCACTACGTTCTTCCACAGAATTCCAGAGGTCAAGGTTTGTTTGAACCTGTCCCAAGGTCCCTCCTTACTTTTTTTGGTGACCTCACTCAGCTCTTTATCTGTACATTGAGAATTCAGGGAAATCATCACCATCATCGCTGTCCCTTAAGAAAGTGTGTGTTCCCGTATCCCGGTGGACACCTGATGCCGCTTGAAGGCGAGGCCACTGGGACCCATCAACAGGTTTGAGCTGTTCCCCTTCTGTTTGCTGTTGCTTCCTTAGAAGATGTGCATGGTCCTTGCATCCAGTCACCTGTCAGTATATTTTGAGGATGAAATACCTAAAACATGTTACCCCTATCTCTTAGGAAAACTGACATTAAACTCCAGGAGACTATGTGTGGTTGTGGATTCTTCTGACACCTAAGGAGGGCTGGTGGGCAGTGGAATGCTCATGTTGCTCATGTCTTTTCAGCTAGTGTTTCTAGATGATGAAGTATATCTTTTTTCTTTTTTTTTTTTTTTGCAGTGCTGGGGATTGAACCCAGAGCCTTGTGCTTGCCAGGCAAGCACTCTACCAACTGAGCTATATCCCCAGCCCGATACAGTATATCTTTTATAGCAACAGAGGTCATGTAGTTCCCTCCCCGACCTGAGCAAAATCCAGCTTACACTTGGTATTCTTGATAAATAGAGAACATTTTCTAGAATCATTGTGTTTGCTCTCAGATCTGAAGGAGTCCTTTGGCATGCCCCAGCATGGAGCCATGATGGTGTGGTATGTGATTGCAACTCACCGAATGGACACAAGTTGGCTTACTCCATGCACTGGACCTCATCTCTTTGGATGGTTGTGGGGGGACCATGAGCCTGGACTGGGTCGCTTGGTGTACTCTGCCTTCCTTCAGTTCCTTGGGAATACCAGGGATTTCCAAAACTGTCTTCATCCAATGAGAGTCTGGGTGTCATATTGCAAGAGTTATGAACTGGACTCCTCATCTGGAGACTCTCCCTTCTTTCTACATACCACAGCCATATCATGTGTTTTAAATGCCTTCCTACAGAAACTCTGGGTAGCCCATCATGTGGTCCCATGTTCCTTAGAACCTCATCTTGCCCTTCTTATATAGTGTGGGCATGTGGAATAATTTTGGTTTCCCATGGCTATAGAATATGGTCTTTCTTGATTCTGATTTGGTGACCTCATTTCATTTTTTTGGAATGCTGGGTAACCATCCACTCCCACCTCAAATTTTCCGCTTTGGGAAGTCCTCCTCATAATGAGGACCCGGCTCAAGACCCTGCCCTGGTCCTGAGCAGCCACATTCCTGCAGCATGGCCCTGTTGACACACTAGCCATCCCATTCTGTCCCTGAACTTCTCTCATCATTCCTGAGAGCTGTCACCCTCTACCTGGATGAAAGGGGTTGTGCCAATTCTTTGTTTCTTCCTCCTTGTAGAAACTCAAAGATCTCTATTGGATCAACTTATTTCTTTCCAGGATTTGACTTGTATGCATCCCTTTCTGCTTCTAGGAAACACAGGAGCAAAGAGCTGAGATTGTGCTTTATTTATTTCACGTGCCCATACTCGGGCAAGGTTATGAGGGAGTTTCAGGCTATGTGCCCCAAAGCTTGCCTTAGGTAAAATGAGTTCTGCCCCTGAATCAAGGGTAAGAGGTCCCCTACTTAGGGAGTAGGAGCCAATGTGGGCCCAGCTGTAGTCCTGAGTCTTGTCTGCCTCATTTGTCTCTAAAGAACTTTCTCATTAGTTTGATTCAAAATCCTGTCCATGGTCTCTGGAGGTCCTCTTGAGAACAGATCAGCACGTCGTCCTCTGCAGGTGGTTGACTCTTAGTCCATGACACAAGATTCTCTCAAGGGATGCAGGAAGCCATTGAGTAAATTGGGGATTGTGAAGGGGATTGTGTCTCATGTGCCTGTCTTGGCTGCCACAGCAGCTGGGAATTGTTCCCGAGGGAAACTTGTCCCTGGAGGCCTCCATCCATGCACCTCTGGGGGCCTCCGTTGCCTGTCGCCATGGTGCCAGCTCAGCTATGCTGGGAGATATTGCACCAGCCCCTGAGTCGACTTAGCATGCAGGATGATGTGGTGGCCAGGATCACAAAGAATTGGCAGAAACAACCACAGAATGCAGGATGTCCAGCTCCATTTGAACTTCAGACTAGAAATGTGCAATTTTTATGCTAAGTATACCCCATGTGTCTGGCAACCCGAGGGCATGAGCTGTATTTTCTGTTATAAATAGTGTGTAATGCCTTGTGAACCCTTGACAGATGACAGAAAGAAAGGAGTGGACCCTGCTTGCCTCACTGAGCCATCCTGAGCCAGATTCAGAGCCTAATTTTCTCAACTTTAAAGTCGATATGATAATTTCCACTCCTTCCAGCTGTTGTGAGGATTAGGGGAAATAATCTATGACACGTGGTTACCACATTAGCAGGCCCAGGGAAGGCAGCAGGACCTGGAGAGCCCTGGGAGCTTGCATGCATTAGCACACACGTGTGGTTGCGTTTCAGGCAGATAGCGCCGAAGGAAGAGAAGAGAAATGTCACCAGGGAAATTTGGTGGGATTAGGTTCAGAAAGTTTGAGAGGGAGTATGAACCAGTTATAAAACTTTAAATATAACCCAGCCCTCAGATTCCTGTTTGGGAAGGTTTGACCTAGCAAGAGAACTTTAGATAACAGGTGTGTATTTCAGAAATCAGGAATGGCTTAAAAATATGAGCTGTAGAAAAATAGAATGATACTTTTTTTTTTCATAGTTAGCATCAGGCATTGTGAAACCGTTTATTGGATAGTTTCACTTTATACCACTGATACTTTATGTTCCTGAAATTGAATTCAGCTAAAAATTCTTTGCACTCTTTGATAAAGGAAGTTCATTGTGCTGCAAAAGAAAAACCTCTCTTTAGGAGATTTGTGGTTATGTAGCACCAGAAGTTATTTGAATTGGAATTCATGCAGTTTCTGGAAGGATTCATGCATTCGCCACTTCCAAAGTGCACATTAGCTTTCTTATCACTTTAAATGCATTGACCTTCATGTTCTATTTTAATGCAGCCTCTTTAAAATTAATGTTATGTGTATTTTCAATGATTAAGCTTAGGCATCTTCATTTTAGAAAATGTGGAAAATACAATAAAGCATAAAGCAAAAAGTTTCAGAAATAATCATAGTTAACTATAGTTAATATTTCCAGTGATTTCCGTGTATTATTTGCTTTCTATTTGTTTCTATTCTTGGGATAATATTTTTTGAATGACTGTCTACTTTTTCATCATAAAACCTCCTAAAATCAGTTTCCATGGTAGAATGAAAAAGAAAAAAGAGAAAAAAATTCAAAGAGAAAGAATGTGTTATGGCTTAGAGTTTTAGTAAAGATAATTATGAAAGTACTGACAGGATAATAACACTCCCCCAACTTGATACGAGTCTGCATTTTGCTGTAGACAGAATTGTAGCAACAGATGTAAGAGAGGGTGATAACATTTTTATTTCCCAAGCGAGTTAATCTGTAGCATTTCAGGTTCATCCTAAGGCTGGCAAGTGGTTCCATCCCAAGTCACTCTGATGTGTATCGTGGGCTGAATTCAGATGATATTCCAGAGAGCCGCCTTGGTGCACACGTGGCAGTGTTCGGGCCTGGGTGTTTACATGATAGGCATATTTAATAACCCCAAAAGTCAGGCGGTGTGATGAAAAAGAGCACCTTATCAAAACCGCCGTCACACGGATCTTTGCCTCCTAGCTGTGGGGAAGATGCTGAGACTCCCTGGTGCTTATTTAGATCCTTTTCTTCAAGATGGGACCTTTCTAAATAAAAACATTTCTTAATGTTGATCTCCATTTTGAAGATAACTTTTCCTTCTGTCGTATTTTTTTCTTGCACTTTCAGTTATTTTCTGCCCATAACTTTGCTTCTGATCTCCTACTATTTTCCGACCAGCTTTAGTGTAAGGCCAAGTTGCCGCACGGGGTGCTTTATTCAGCAGGTTTTCCTGTAACTTTCACCCAGCCCTGGGAGTTACAGAGCCGGACCAGCTGTCATGGGGAAGGCGCTGGGATTGACACCTGCAGGCCCAGGGGTCGGGTCTGGTAATAACCATGACTGATGTGATACATAATGACATTATTCTTGGGATTGTTTGATTTTAATTATATCAAAACTGTATCACAAAATGGTAATATTATAAAGATACCAGGGGTAAAGGAAGGAAAATGCACGAGTTCCCTGGTACAACTGAGCAGAGGGAGAACCAGCTACGCCCCCTCCCACACCTTCACAGAACCCCTGGATTCACTGTTCCAGTCAATAGGCTATTTCTAGATACGGGAAGATATTTCTACTAAATACGTGTACAGCAAATTGTACGGATTCCTGATCAGCATGTTTATTGCAATAAAAGGAGAGAGAAAAAGTGAGCTAAGATCTGCGTGCTTCCAAGGCAGAGTGTGACCTTTCCAATCACAACAAACTGGTTGCGACATTTTGGTGTATGTTTTGAACCATTTGTTTTGCTCATGTTTTGACTCTGCAAATCTAAGGATAAAAAAGGAAAGATTAACATGCTTTTGCTGGGGCTGAATTTGCTTTATGTATTCAGAACTGCTGAAAGATAAACTTAAGCACATTAAAATTTTAACGAGTTTATTTGAGCTTTCCATGATCCATGAATCAGGCAGTGCCAGGCCACAAGCAGGTCCGCTCTTCACTGGGGGGTGGGGGGGAAGCAGGGGGAGGGGACACACGACATTTTACAGTTGTTCTTCCAGGAAGCAAGATGAAGTAAGTTCGTTCTATTAGTTAAAGTAAAAGATTCCAAGTTAGAGGTTAGTTAGGGGTAGTTGGTGGTGTCTGATTGGTTGAGTTACAGCTTCCTTTCACAGGTCTCACCAAGTGGGGTGTTGACCCAGGGCAGTGCCCCTTGGCCACCCAGGGCCTCCCCTCTATTGCTGTGACAAAGCATGTGCTTGCCTAAGATCACACTGAATTAACGGCAGGCTTCCATTTAATTAAGTGAGTTCTTGCTTTCGAAATGACTTTGTTGGGGTTCTAAAGAAAGCGAAGTAAATTTTAGTTTCACATAAACTTAGTTTTTCTAAAATCAACCAGTACTTTCTTCTTCTTCTTTTGGTGGCTGTAATTCCTATTTTTATATCAGAGTTTTTTGGTAGGAGTTACGTATTGGAAAGAATATGCAGCTCAAAGGAGGACTGGAGATCCTCCTGAGGCCGGAGCTCAGCTCCGGCTGGCTCATTTCTTTCCCTTTCTGAAGGATGGATTTGGTCAGGTTTATACAATTAAAGGTAACTTGTGCTGAGTGGGATGGAATCAGCAGTTCGGATTGTAGCCAAAAAGGAGTAGACCCACCCTGAGAGAAACCCCAGGTAATGATGGGCTGTGTTCTGTTTACATTAATTAAGACCCAGGAAGAGCTGATGGTGATGGACAGGGGGCGGTGCTCCTCCTCTCCCCCGCCTCAGCTTCCATTTCTTCAAACCTACAATTTTGGGCTTAAATATATTCTGCTTCTTACCACTTCCTTCTCAGGGATGGCATTGGATGCAGAGATGTGCTTTCTCTTAAGATTCTCTTTGATAAGACCTTGGAAGATGGGAAGATCTCCCACATTCTTGGACAGGAAGAATCAATGTTGTCAAAGTGGCCATGCTACTGAAAGTGTAATTCCTATTAAAGTTCCAATGACTTTCTTCATAGAAATAGAAAAAGCAGTCGTGAAATTCATTTGAAAAAATAAGAGGCCCAGAATAACTAGAGCAATCCTTAGTGAGAAAAGTGAAGCAGGAAGCACCATAATACCAGACCTTAAATAATATTTCAGAGCTATAGTAACAAAAACAACATGGTATTTGGCACCAAAAACAGTATGGAGCTTCCTCAGAAAACTTGGAATGGAACCAGCATTTGACCTAGCTATCCCACTCCTCCGTATATATATATCTAAAGAAGTTAAAATCAGCAGACTACAGATGAAGTCACATCAATGTTTATAGCAGCCTAATTCACAATAGCTAAACTATGGAACTAACCTATGTGCCCTTCAGCAGATGAATGGATTAAGAAAATGTGGTACATATACACAATGAAATACTACTCAGCCTTAAAGGAGAATGAAATTATGGCATTTGCAAGTAAATGGATGGATCTAGGGACTATCATGCTAAGTGAAATAAACCAATCCCCCCAAAAACAAAGGTCAAATGTTTTCTCTGATTTGTTGATGCGAACACACAACAAGGGGAGGGAAAAGAAGAATTGAAGGTCATAGGATTAGACAAAGGGAAATGAGGGAAGGGAGGGGAGCTGGGAATGGGAAAGACAATAGAATAAATCTGTTTTATTCTATTGACATAGAATAACTTTTCTATGTTCATATGTGAATACATACTAGTGTAAGTTCACATCATGTTCCACCACAAGAATGGAATCCTAATTAGAATAAGATATACACCTTGTACGAATAATCTCAAAATACACTCTATTGTCTTGTATATCTAAAAAGAACAAGTAAAAGCTTTAAAGATTCTCTTGGCTTATCTTCCTCCTTCATTTCACCTATTCTTCTTCCCCTTCTTCTTTTTTTTGGCAGTGCTGGGGATTGAACCCAAGGCCTTGTGATTGTGAGGCAGGCACTCTACCAACTGAGCTCTATCCCCAGCCCTCTTCCTCCCTTCTTCTGTTTAGGCTCTTCAATTAATTAACCTGATCTTTGGATCCATTACTATATATATATATATATTTTTTTTTTAAAGTCCCCTTTTTGTCTTTTGGCTTTGTTACCTTTTTCCAGTACTTACCAGACATCATTATTAGTACCTAAGGATCACTTGTCACAGTCCTTCAAATGTCAGGTTCCCCTGCCTGCAGCTCCCAGCTCTGTGGGTCCAGAGACCCAGCCGAGTGTGCTTTTAACAAATCCGTGGCTTTGGAGGCTTCAGATCTATTTTGGAAAATCTTCTAACCTTCCTGTTCCTTCAATTATTATGTGAAAATAATTTCTGGATTTTTCTTCCCTGTTTGAGCTAGAGGAGACAAGCCTAGCAGAACAGTTATTATTTAGCTAGAAATAAATAAACAAAGTCCCCCCTTTCCCCAGATTCCATGGATGAGCCCACACGGTGAGACAGGATCATTCAGCCTCTATATTGTGTGTGCTGAGAACCTCGAGTGCTGAGTCTCCCCACTGGTTCTGGAGAGGCCTGTCTGGACTTACCTGTTCATGCATGTATTCTTGCAGGGCTCTGTCTTCATCAAACATGTGTTCAATCTGCTTTATATGCAGATGCCTCTCAGGAGTTGGGTGAACAGAGGAGGCATGTCCTCTACCCAAGGAAGTCTATAACCTCTTGCAAGGCCTGGCAAACCGTGACCCCAGAATTGGCCTCCTGGTTTTGTGAATGCACTTGTCCTGGGACACAGTCCCATTCATTCATTTGCAGGTCATCTATGGCTGCGTGTGAGCTGTAAATGGAGGGCTGAGCAGGCAGGGCACAGACCTCAAAGGGAACTGTCTGCTCCCCTGCAAAGTCTGTTGACTCCTGGTCTAGTGAATGTGACAAGGACCAATGCAGTTAAGTTCCTCATGGGAGCCTGAGGACAGGGCTCTGGAAACACTAATAGTAAGGAGCGAGTGTCCTTGGGCTGTGAGGTTACTGACAGGTGCTATCCCGGTTGGGCTTTGGAGATGCCTCCAGTCCTGGGCACAGCAGAGCTCTCATGGGGAAAGTCAGGGATCCTGAGGAGCTGAAGAGGCTCAGCAGGTGTGACCTGTGGTGACACAGAGGGCACTGATCCCAGATAAGGCCCTGAGTCCTAGGCGGGGGCAGCACGCAGAGCTTGAACTTGGACTTCTAAACCAGGGATTCCGTTTGAGGTGATCTGGAGAGCCACACAGAAAAAATAGCTTCTGGAATGGCTGTAACCACAAGGTGTTTAGAATGTTCTCATAGTGAACCGGTGTAATGAAAAGTGGTAGAAATAGCACTTACAGATGGGCTGGCACGCTGCATTGACAGGTCACATGATTTGATGACATCCTCATGTTCTTTAAAGCTATTAATGTAATTGAGATATTAAATATTTACATTTGGATAATTAAAATAAGAGAACATTTTGGGTCTTAAAGGTTGTAGGTTCTATTTCTCCTTAGCTTGTGCTAAGTGACATGTATCTTTCTTAGAGTTCAAGTCTACTAAGGTAACTGAAAACTTGGGGGCAGCCTGTGGATGTCACTATTTCAGACTCTGTTGGCTGGATATTGATAGTTGTTGGGTGGAAACTCTCAGGAAGATGGAGAGAGGGTGCCATTGACACAGGGATGGGTGAAACTAAGTTGTCAATCATTGTCACTTTTTAGACTCACCCAAAGAGTGATGGTTTATAAGGATGTGTCTTTTACCTTCAGACTGTGTCACCACCAACCTTGGTCTAAACTTTTACTAAATGGCAATAAAATTTTCTATCACCACTGTTAAAATGTTTTTTATAGCCGGACGTGGTGGCACACGCCTGTAATCCAAGCGACTCGGGAGGCTGAGTCAGGAGGATCGCGAGTTCAAAGCCAGCCTCAGCAACTTAGTGAGGCCCTAAGCAACTCAGTGAGACCCTGTCTCTAAATAAAATACAAAATAGGGCTGGGGATGTGGCTCAGTGGTCGAGTGTCCCTGAGTTCAATCCCTGGTTCCAAAAAAAAAAAAAAAAAAATTAAAAAAAACCTGTTTTTTGTAGTTACTTGCTTTTCTATATTCATTTTACAAAATAAATCTCCTTTCTTTAATCGTTCTGTCTGCTATTCACTTATAAGCAAGGCTTTGACTTACATGTTAAATAAGGACTTGGAATTTTTCTTTGACTTTATAGTCATTCATCAGAGACCAATTGAGTTATTCTAAAAGAATGCCATTTTAAAACACCTGTGTCTTTCATAATTAATGGAGGTCAGAGTTAAGTTTTATGGTGTCTCTAGATGAAATGAGCCCTTTAGTTAACATGCTCATGATAGCTCAACCTTTTCTTTAATGCCAGCTGAATCCACTCCTTTCCATGAAGGTGCAATTGACCGTCATCTCTGATGGTCCGCACTGCTCCCCAGAGAACAGAGTTATGCTTAGTGATTGGATGTCTGATGGGCCCCAGGCGAAGGAGGCAGGACCCAGGAATACATTTCAATCCTCAAGTCAGTAGAAAATGAACCCCCGTGAGGAGGGATGGTAGACCTGCTCAGAGGTCCAGTGAAGAAAGGATGCATGCACTTAAATATTGTCATTTTGCATGGGCCAACCTTGATGGCTTAGTTTATTCAGTCCACCAGATCTATATACTCTGCATGTATCATTACTCCTAAAAATACAATGGTTTATTGTATTTAAATGTGTAATGACCACTTTTATTCCAAGACGTGGGAAAGAAGTAGATCCATACTGAGGGCAATATCTTTGATTGACGTTAGCCATAAGACCAAACCAAATTTGCTACTTGGCAAAATCTTGCTTTGTATTTGTGTGGTGAGGAGTGAAGAATGGAAACGTGTAATATAGCCAAGACACTCTGAGAATCTACTCTCTCAACCTCTTGCACAAATACCTTCCCCCTGAAGAATGGCCGTGCTCCGATTGCTACCTATTTGCATCTCGGTGTTATGAAGATTAATGGGACCACTTAAAGGCTTCGGGTTGCTCACCCAAGTGCAGAGTTTGCCAGGCACTCCCGGCTGGTGGGAGCCAGAGCATGACTCCTTCACACTGGAAGGCTCGGTGGCCTTCCTCCTGAACCCTGCGTATCTTGTTTTCCCTGTACACACTCCCGCAACCCCAAGATAAAGTGGACGCCCTGCTGCCAGCCCCTGGAGAAGAGCCCTGTGCAGGGGACATAGATCTTACTTTGCTGTGTGAGTGGCTCAACCTCTGGGAATATCAATTTTTTATTCCCTTTAGAAGATTTTCTTTCTTTCTGTAACCTTTAACTTCATAGTTCACTGACCTAAGCGGTAATGCATCAAGCTGTCTTGAGAGGTTTCGGGTCCCCCACGTTGCCAGCTGGATTGGAATTTTTCTTTCTGCAAAAATGGCTTTGGAGTTGCACTTAGGACCAAATAGTTTCAGAAAAGGTGTTTAGGTGAGTGGACTCCACCCTGTGTTTGCCGTATTCTCAGGTGATTTATGGAGATGATTAGGGAATTCTATAAATGTTTCATTCATGATTCATCTTTTAAAATAGTTGGAAATTATAGCAGATAAGGAAAATACTAAAATGTGCAACATTATGCATTTCTTCTTTAAAAATTTTTAAATTTATTCTTTTTAGATAGATGTGACAGTAGAGTTTATTTTGACCTATCAGACATACATGGAGTATAACTTCCCGTTCTTGTGGTTCTACATGATGTGGAGTTACACTGGTTGTCTATTTGTATATGAACACAGGAAAGTGATGTCTGATTCATTCTACTGTCTTTCCCATTTCCATCCGCTCTCCATTCCCCCCGCCACCCGTCCAATCCAGTGAACCTCCACTCCTACCCCCACCCCGTCACTGTAGTATGCTGATTTTAAGTCCCCTGGATATATGCAGATACATGGGAGAACTGGGTCAAATCTAAGCAGTATGAAGATTCCTAAGAACACTTGGAATACAACCAACATTTTGCATTTCTAATATGGTAAAGTCCAGCAAGGCATTTAATTGACAACTTGTGTTTTGTATGCAGAACACTGTTTTTTAAACAAATATTTAAAAGCACCTACCAACTTTGGGCCTTAAAAATGGAACATATTTTTTTAAAAGCCACACACATGTAACTAGCCAAATTACATGAAAATAGGCCTTAAAGAGATGCCATGACTATATAAGACTATAGATAGTTCTACTAACTCTGGTTTCAAAAAGTTCAAGTAAACTTTTTCAAGTCTTTTTATTAAGCAAATAAATATACTAAATTTACAATAATAGTTTTTTTAACTTTTTTGTTATGAGGTTTCATTTAAGATTCTTTTGAAATATTAGTTGAGAAAAATAAAAATGTATGGAAAGTACTTGTCAGAAACTTATTGAAATTTTGTCATGATAAAAAACTTTGTTTTGTTAGATGGCTATGTTAGACACCTTTCTGTTACTATAACAAAATACCTGAGGTGATCAAATGAATAAGGGAAAAATTCCACTTTACCTCATAGTTTCAGAGGTTCCAGTCTGTGTTTGACTGGGTCCTGTTGTTTGGGGCCTGGGCTGCCATGGCTCATGTGGTGAGGGTGTGGGGGGGAGGAGACTTGTTCACCTCAGGTAGGTCAGGAAGGTTACGTAGCACATAGGTGAGCAAGCAGAGGGTCCCCATGTTCCCTTCCTGGACAGGCCCCAGTGACCTAACCTCCTTCCTGCATTCCTGACCTCCTAAGAGTCCTCCCCTTCCCAGCAGCACTGCAGTTTGGGGACCATGCCTTCAACACTTGGCCTTGGAGACATTTCCTATCCCAATTGTAGCACTGGCCTTATATCCAGCCAGCCTCACTGAGCCTTGCACATGTCGGAAAACGCCCTCCTCCATTCTAAGCTACTCTGCAGACCGTGCAGCTGAGTTCTCTAGTTTCAGAAGTGAAGAAACTGGCGTACTCTTCAATGACGGGCAGACAGTTTGAGGAAGAATTCAAGCAACTAACGAGTGAGAAGGGAGGCACCACATAATCAGCCAGACCAGTGGGGTCAGCCTGCCCCTTAATGAGGAGACGTATGTCACAGCCAGTCACAACCTGGAATGGAATGGCCTGGAATCAGCAGTTTGCTGTTAGAAGCACTTAGCCTTGAACAGCCTCGGAGTGACTGGTCCGTGCTCCTGTGTGCCAACAGTGAGCCCATGGAACAATGACAGGCAGAGCTGTCACTGTGCCCGTGTGTCCACGTGTGCAGGCTTGGCGCAGTGGAATTAGGAAGGCATATTGGATGTCCAAGTGGGGAGAACAGGGGACCCGGCTGGATAAAGGGCACAGCGATGCGGGTCTTGTTTCTAACCCCAGGTCTTTCTCTGAATCCTCAGACAACTCACACTGAATCTTTTAATTGTAGAAATTTCTTCATCCACAGATTGAGGGGCATATATTCTTTCATAACAGCTCTAAAATTCTTGTATTCTTTGATTCTTATTTAGATAAAAAAAAAATTGAGAATGAGTTAAAAAGTGCCAACTTGTGTCTTGTAACCAAGGAAATACAACCAGAGGAAAACTCGGCACCCCGGTGGCTTCTCTTCAGTGTGGTGTGGGGCATGGTCATGGCGGTGGCGATGGCCTCTCATGACAATGGTGGCATTTTTCCTAGGAGGCACACTCCTCCTCTCTGCCCCTCCTGTGACTCTCTCATTGATTTGTTATTATTGATGAGAGATTGGGAGGGAGCCATAGTCCCCAGGTGTTTGGGAGAAGGTGTTTGGGAGGTGGTGAAATCCACTGGCATGGTGAGCAGAGAGGAGGCGACTTATGGCTCTTCGAGTGCAGGAAGCAGGAAAAACAGCATTCAGAGAGTCACCCTTGCTGGGGAATGTGTAGAAGGGGAGTGCAGCCATCTTTTGTCCTAAGTCAGTCTTGTCAGCTCTGGAAAACACCTGGCACAAGAACCAGAGATTCAGAGAGTGATCTCGAACCCTCCCCCAATTTGTCCCAAGTAGAGATGGGGCTTTGAACTCTCCTCTCTGGGTCTCCTGCTTGGAGCTCCCCAGAGCATGGTGGCTGCTGTCCTCTTTCCTCAATGACCAGAGGGCACTTCTGTCTCTTCCTTGGTGTACCAAGGCTACTGTTCCAGAAAGTTTTCCAAGGTGGGTGTTGTGGATCACACTGCCTATGCACACACGTGCGTATGTAAGAGAAAAACAGAATATGAATCTCGGGATGCCCCCAAAGCTCTCAGGTAACTCACTGATTAAAGACATGAATCGTTTCTCTTATTGGCTCAGATGATAACTAGAAAATGAATGCTGTCTGCTTTCCTAAAACCCCATGGCACCTCTGCCAGCCCTCCCCCACAGCCCGTCCCTGAAGACGCCTCTGCCTGTGACCTGCAGCTGCTGGGGGCAGAGCACGCTCTCTGCCCTGGTGCAGTGGAGAGTGCGCTGAGAACTTCAGTGTGTCTGGAAATTTCCATGGTTTTCATTTTTAGCCAGAAGCTGCGGCTGTTAATGGAGGCTCACCCTGAGTCAGTTTTTCTAAGCAGTTTTCTTGGGTTTAAGTTTCAGAACACCACTCAGGGTGGGGGGTAGATGTGACAGTCAGCTCCATTTTCCTGATGAGAAGACTGAGGTCTAGCGTGGACACCGCTTCCTTCTGCGGCAGTATGGGAGCGGAGCTCTGGTTTGCACAAATACTCTGAGCCACTAGGAAACACTGCCTCCCCTCGCAGAGGGACAGCTGCCTGTGGCTGGACACCGGGGAGAGGTATGAGGTTGCAGCCCTGTTGCTCAGGGCGAGTCATCGCCCTGGTGCCCCTTGCCAGCTCCTCAACTGAGAGATGGGTCCGTGTGTGTGGGTTCCTTGCCTCCCTTAGAGGGGTGTGGGCACCTGTCCCCAGCATTTGGGAGCCTGGGCAACCTTGGAGCCCTGGCAACCTCTGTGGTTCCCTTGGCAGCTTCCCTGTCCCACCTGTGCACCCAGCTCACCTCTCTCGCCCTCAGATGACCTTCCTGTTGGAAACCTGGCCTCTCCCTGGTGTCTGACTCAATAAAAATAGACTCTCGTGTGGTGCTCCTGCTCCCCAGAGGACCTGGAGTCTGGCTCTGCCTAGAGGGCACTGGCTCTGCTGCGATAAAAGACAAGGAGGTCTCCCCCAACAGCTTTGTAGGGATGGCACATGCCCCACATTACTTCTGGAAGCTTCTCTGGCAGTATATCAAGGGTTAAATTGGACAGACAGAAAGCGTGTAATGAGAGGCTATTGTGGTTGGCAGGAGGCCGGCTTTGCTCAGTGTGAGGTGGCATTACGCCCACGGCGTGGGAGGGATGGCGATAATCCTATGCCCAGGGCGGTGCCAGCCCTCGTCCCTGCCCACCCTCCAGCGTGTGTGCACAGATTCTGCTGGATGTCAGCTTTGTCCTCCCCATCCCCATCCACAACCACGTTTCTTGGTCCCCTGAAGCTGTGCCGGCCTGGCATGGCTGCCACTTGTCATTCCCACTGGAGTGGCGCGTCCAGTTCTTACACCTCACGCCTTACCCCTCCTGAGAAGGTGGCCGGGGAGGTCATCTGCACTTGCTTCAGGCTGGGAGCTTTCTCACAGTGCTGTAGAAGTAACCTTGGGGAACCCATCCTGCAGACCCTCGGCTCCTCCAGACCCTGCCACCCTGGTCCACCTCCGCGGGTCTGTTCTCTGCTGCAGGGCAATGATACTTCCCACGTCCCCTACGCAGAGGGATTTCTCCTCCTTTCAGTGGAATGTGTTGCTGCACCCTGGTCGCTGCTTCGTGTGATGGCAGGGAGGCGCCATGATCTCAGCTAGAGGCCAGCACGGCCCCCAGTGGGTGGGCAGTGGGTCATCCCCAATGCTGCAGCGCGGTGGCCCTGCTGTTCCTTGTGTCCCTGAAGTTTTCCACTTCTCAGATTTCCTATGTATCACCCGGGACGCAGAGCTGACTCAAGTCCTCGGCAGCATCAGTGTTGGGTGGATGGACAGGTTCATGTTTCTGAACTGAATCCCTCAGCAAGGTGGAGTACCATGTTACTGAGACAGCAGGTTGAATCCAAATTCCATCATATCAAACACAGTGAACGGGGTGATGGATCAGAGCAGACACTTGTGAGGAATAGTCGGGTATGATTTTACTTAAGTTAAACTCAGTGTCAGAATCAAATGCCTGTGTCCTTTTCTAATCCATGCAGATGGAGGGAGCCAACCTTGCCTTACATTTTCCCAGTCCCCCACACTGGGGACTTCTCAGGAGCTCTCTTGCCCGTCAGTCTCCAGGGTGTCTGTTGACAGGTCGAGTGCCTTTGTTCTCTGAGCTGGGCATGTTCTCAGCAGGATGGCTTTTGTCCGTACTTTCATTGGTACATTATGATCATCCATAATGGTGGGACTCATTGTTACATATTTGTAGATGCGGATGATATAACAATGTTTTTGGCCACTACCATTCCCCAGGATTCCCCTCTCCCTCCCCTCCTCCCTCTTCCTGTCCCTTTCCTTTACTCTCCTGATCTCCTTTCAACTTTCATGAGATCCCCCACCCACAACATTTCCCCCACCCCTTTTCCTCTTTAGCTTTCACATTTGAGAAAAAACTCACAACTCTTTAATTTTCCGAATTTGGTTTATTTTGTTTAACATAATGTTTTCAATTTCTATATTTTCCTGTAAATGCTGTAATTTCATTTTTCTTTATGGCCGAATGATGCTCAGTTGTGTACAGGTGCCACATTTCCTTTAACCATTCATCTTTAACCTGTGCAACCCAGGCTGGTTCCACGGCGTGGCTGTTGTGAGTGGTGCTGCCGTAACATGGGCATGCATGCGTTACCACCGTACGCTGACTTTAATTCTTTCAGGATAAATACGAGGAGTGGAATAGCTGTGTCGTATGGTGGTTCCAGTCCTGTCTTTTGCAGAACCTCCATACTGATTTCCATAGTGGCTTTGTTAATTGACTATCCCACCAGCAGTATAAAAGTGTTCCTTTCCCCCACATTCTCTCCAGCATTTATTATTGTCTGTATTCTTGATGACTGCCATTCTGACTGGAGTGAGATGAAATCTCAGTGTGACTTTGATTGTATTTCCCTAATTTAGTGATTTGCTTTTTTCTCTAGCTTTTACATGTGAGAGAAATGCTTTGACTGAATTTCCCTAAGATGTTGAACATTATTTTATTTTAAATTCAGAGACAGGTTCTTGCTGGGTGCCAAGGCTGACCTTGACCTTGCCATCCTCCCTGCTCAGCCAAGTCCCTGGGATTACAGGTGTGCACCACTGCACCCAGCTAGATCAATCATGATTTTGAAATTGTTGGATATTTTGTGGATATATTATGGTTTATATAGCCATTTGCTTCCTGTTAAATATTTAAGATGGTTTCTTTGGCTATTAGAAATGATGCTTATATTTGTTGGTCAGTTGTCTTTTTTTCTTTTGCAAAATGTCTGTTTTCTACATTTGTTGGTTTATTGGGTTACTAGTGATTTTGGTGTTATCTTTTTTTGAGTTCTTTATATATTCTGGGTATTCATCCAGCAGGATGATAAGTCTGATGCCCAAATCTTTGTGTTCTTGTTCTTTATTTTCATAATACTTATGAACTGAAGCTTTTGGAATCCATTAAAAATAAACCTGCTCTCCTCTTGTGTCTTGTAGGAACTACCTCTTCAGATTGCAGCTTGAAGACCTGGCTCTTATCCAGGTAGGTGCTATGTATTGTTCTCAGGCTCTCATTCCGTCCTCGTTTGAGGGCATGGAGGCAGAAGCAGAGGTGCCAGTCAAGGCGGGCAGGGACTAGCTGCTCAGCTGATGGGGCCACAGGACTCTGGGCTGCCCACTAATGTGAGTTACCTTCCATAATTCCCAGCCAGCCTCTTCCTCTTCCCTGTGGCCTCTTGCTTTCCTGATTAACTCTTTATCAGGTGACAGCTCAAGGACATTCCTGCAAGTCTGGGAGCACCCCTTTGCTCTCTGAGATCACCCTTTGGTTATGGAGTGTGATCTGTTTAGCCATCATGTTCTTATGAAGGCTCTTAGTTTCCTCTTTTTGTTTCCTATTAGATAAATAGGAATGTAGGGATTAAAAACTACACAGAGCAAAGAATAAACAAAATAGATCAAAATACAATGTTTACTTTTGTCACTGCTATTGGGAGACAGAGCCATACATATTCTTGTGCCTGAATATTTTAGTAGCAGACATGAGTTGTAAAAGCCCCTCTCTCTCCCTGGTCTTTTGGACAAATGTGATAGTCAGGGTCTCTAGAGAAGTGGAGGGTTGTGACACAATTGTCTCTCACACAGAGATTCTCAGATTCACTGTGGACCACGCCAGGATTCCTGGGCCAGGCACAGTTTGGAAAATGTTCTTGGACCAATTTTAGTATCATTCTCATGTCCTGGGCTTTTAAGAAGCAACTGGGGGAAATTTATCCTGTGATTTTATTCTCTTGATAATGCTTGTCCTTGTGAACCTTCAGAAACTTTAGAGCTATGTTTTAACATTAAGTCTATCTTTTATTTGTTGGGGGTCTTGAAATATGACAATCTACAGGCAAAGCTGATATTGGTAAAAAGCAAGAGCTTTGAACACCTACACCTGGGCTTGTGATCCAGCTCCAGGCCTGTCAGCAATTATTGGTTTCCTCATCAGCGAAATGGCCACAAACCACCACCAAACCTCACCATCAGGAGGAGATGAAGTGAGACGGGCAGAAGAGACAAGCACGGTGACTTCTCCATGAACAGGCTTTGCTTTTGTAAAATGAGAATGATTAATAATAAATCATGGGCTTGTCAACACAGACAATCACAGTAGCAGATGAGAAATAAGAATCCATGAACATATTCAAACAAGGAGACACACAGTGTGTGGGGTTAAAGGGTCTGGTCGCTCTCACCATAAAATGCCAATGAGTAAACACTGGAGGAATGATTGAATTCAAGAATTATGATTTGGCAATCTTCACACCAAAACACTTTTGAATGCATAAATGATCCGTGACTGCTAAAACGTTGAATCTGAGTTTGATGACAAAAGGTCATTCCACAGCCTCATGAATAGTAACTTTGAACACAGCAATGAAGACACCTGGCAGATACCTCACAACCAGGTAGTGCACAGTGACTTCACCAGTAAAGGACAGAGTCCAGTGACTAGTTGCCCTGAGAAGGACACGGGAAGATTCCAGCGAAACTCATAGCCAGTCTCATCAGGAGGAACCACCCAACCAAGCCAGACAGAGGGGCATCCTACAAAAAACTGACCTCTGCCCTTCAAATATCAAAGTCATAAAGGATATGAAAACAGGGTGAGGAGCTATCCCACCACCAAAGAAGACAAACACCACCATACCACTGGATCCATATTGGATGATGGGCCCATATTTTATTTTTTCTTACTCTAAGGGATATGTTGGGATGACTTACAGACAGTGATTGTAGATAAGATAATAGAAATGTGTTGACACCCATCCCCTGACTTTGGTGCCTGCAATGGTGTTGCAGAGGAGAGTGCCCTTGTCTCTGGGAAAGCCTACTGAAATATACGGGGATAAAGGCCGTCACTTTTAGTAATTTTAAAAATTCCCGCATCATCCTGGTCCATGTCTCCAGGAAAGGTCTTGTTGATTTCTATGAATATTTTATTTTAATTTAAATGACTACTTCCCAGGCTAACAAAGAGGAATCAGCACGAGGCCAACAATGACTCTTGGGGTCTTATAAACAGCCAGTCTGAGAGAAGCATGTGAGCCACATAAGTGATTTAAGATTATCCCATAGTCACGTTGAAGACAGTCCAGAGAAGCAGGGGTCATCTTTCGGGATGTATGCTAGTTATATCATGTTCTCCACTATCACCACTCCAACACGGAGTCGTTGCAGCAATCCGGCACATTCCTTTTTGTAAGCAACACATTTGGTTCTGTGCTCTCAGCGCGTTTGACTTGGGCTCAGGTGCTGAGTGGCAGGGCCGCCTGCTGGGCAGCGCAGCCGTGGACTGATGGCAGGGGCTGCGACTCACGCCTTCCCTTACTCTAGCCAAACACTGTTTGTGGCAGACGATCTCCTGGATTCACTTTTGTATCTCAGGCTAATCATCTTCTCCCTCCTTCTCTCTCCAAAATAGGAACTTATTCTTAAATGTGGGAGGATGGGAACCCGAGGCCAAGGTCACCTCAGGTGGACAAGAGCGGAGGGCAGCAGGGAGGCCGGGAGGCCCTGGCTCAGCAGAGCTTTCCTGGGCGAGGGCCAGGGCTCTGTGTGCTCTCGCCCCCTCCGCCAGACAGCAGGTCCCCCTCCGGTGGCTGGTGCACCGCCTCTCTGCCTATCCCCGGGGACCCTCCCACCTGTCCATCAATGTCAGGTGCCCACTGGTTCCCAGACTGCCAGAGTTCCCCAGCCCCAGGGCTTTCTCTCGCTCTCCTCTCTCCACAGGCTTTAACCCCACTCTATCTCTGGAAGAGGAGGAGTCCTTGAGTCTCACTTCAGGTGTCACCTCCTTGTGACCCCTCCCAAGGAAGGGTGGCTGGTGTCCCCTGAGGCTTTTCACACCCTGGGGCCTTTACTACTACTTACTACTACCAGTACTTCTTCCTCTTCCTCTTTTTTTTTTTTTAACCAGGGATTGAAGCCAGGGGCACTTACATTGAGCTATATCCTCAGCTCTTTTACTTTATTTTGAGACAGGGTCTTGCTGAATTGCTTAGGGTCTCACTAAGTTGCCAAGGCTGGCCTCAAACTTGTCATCCTCCTGCCACAGACTCCTGAGCCTCTGCGATCAAAGTGTGAGCCACTGTGCCTGGCACTGTGCCTTCACATCTGCCTAGCAGTCTTTGCTTCCTGTGCAAATTCATTCTGTTGGAAGGTGTTTTTTAAAAAAATATCTTTTATTTGTTCTTTTTAGTTGCACATGACAGTAGAACGTATTTTGACATATCACACATGCATGGAGTGTATCCTCCCATTCTTGTGTTTGTACACGATGTGGAGTTACATTGGTTGTGTATTCACATATGAACACAGGAAAGTGATGTCTGGTTCATTCCACTGTCTTTATTTGTCTTTGTATCCTCAGTGTGTATTAGAGTCAGTCCTTAGATTAGGTTACTGGTTATCAAGCTGGTGGACTCAAGTACCTGCAAACATTTTAATGTCTTGATATTTGAGAGCATATTTCACCCTTTTTCAATCATTTTTACCTTAACTTTATGAGGTATGGGGTAAACTTCACATTTTTGTTCCTCAATTCAAGTAGAGCAATAAGAAATGGCTGCCGAAAGGCATGTGGACACCCACAGGTGTGCATACTTAGCTCAGAGAAGGTTCCGGCTCAGGCAGGCAGTTCTGGGCTCAGAGGTGCTCTTCCTTAAACACCAGTCACCTGTCTTAAATACTCTTCTGCAGTTTCTGCGCCTTCAAATTCTCTGCCTCTGTGTTGGTTTAACATCAGTTATCAGCAGCAGATGTTAAAAAGAATATCCATTTTTCCTTTTATCCAGTGACCTTCCCAGACCTCTGGCACCCCAGTGAGCCCTGCTCTGTCAGTGCCCAGGATTTAATGTGACTCTTTTGGTCGAGCAGCCCCCATACTTCCTGGTTGTGGGAGTTGTGGGGACACCTCTGAGTTCGTCCCCCTTCAGTGAGGCAGGGTGGTCCCCAGTTTAGGCTGTTCCTAGAACCTGTCTGCAAGGTGACTGAACTTTGTGGAACCAGGCTGAATTCATGAGCTGATCTCAGAACGAGAGATCTCACTGCAAGGTCGGATTGCAGGCTACCCTGGTGCAGAGAGCTGGAACTGAGGTAGCAGCTCCCGAGTCAGAGGTCCCTCTGCTCTGCCCAAGAGACTCTTGTCCCCCTACATAATAGAGCCATCAGCAGTGGAGTCTTTAAAGAAGTAAAAGGTCTGATGGGGGCCGGGGGTGGGGCACAGTGACTCTCATACCCCTAGTGAACATGGTCCGTTTGAGACAAATTTCTTGGCATCACTGCAAGAAGGTTCACATTCCTTGAAGTGAACAGGCTGCACTTGGAATATGTGTCAGGAATTCTAAGTGGGCATCCCCTGTAATACTGTAAGGAGAAAATCCAAGAGTGGCTTTTGACTTGAGGAAGTGAAACCTGTCTTTCATCAGTGACTGGAGAGTCAGATATTAACGAGCTGTCGTTCGTCCTGCATTTTTCCCCTGGAGTCTGGGTGGTGTGTTCCTGGGCCTCAGTGTGGACTGAAGGTGGGCCTCTGTGGTCTGCCGAAGACCATTCTCGGCAATGGTGGTAGCTCCCCATCACGCATCTCTCCAACCTCCTGTCATGACAGATGTGAGTTTTCAGTGTTGCCTCTGTTCTTGCCTCGATCATGGTAGTTACTTTACAAGAACAAAGCTCTTTGAATGTAAAAATGCAGGTGGCCCTGAGACTAACCGGCTACACTTGCCCTTCTGAGATTCTTCCATGATGGCCCGAGGTAACAGCTCTGCAACAGAGTCTGAAGGACACACAGGGCCTCTGCTCATTCAGCCTCACTATCTTCTAATGTTCTTTTGGGAAATAGCTCAAAATCCATTTTTACATGGTTTTGTTACTAAGGGAAACGAATTCACTGCCTGTTCCTCACTAAAAACTGCTGGAATAAGCAGAAAAATTGAAATTCGTGTTCCAATTTGCCACCTGCCTCTATGATTTCTAAATTGAAAACTGTTGAATCTCTCCAACTACATGATCTTTCTTGGTAGAGAACTCTCTCCAAAATTGAGGTAGATGTTAATTTCTCTTCCTATATTTCTGGGTTTGGGGAACTGAGTTTTAACTCTTGTCAATGTCTAACCAGTTGTTCTCAGCTGGGGTCAATTTCATCTCCTGGGTACATGTGACAATGGCAGGGGGAATTTTCTGGGGTCACAGATGGAGGTTGAGGGTGCTATTGGCATATCATGGTTGAAACCAGAGATGGTTATAATTATCCTGCAGTGCACAGCATACTCAAAAAAGATTTACCAGACTTTGAATGGTTCTAATGTTGAGAAAACCTTATGTTAGGTGATTCCTGTCTTGGTTGTCACACATTTTGAAGAAGCCATTATTCTAGTCTATAACATTGAGATTTCTTGATTGGATCTATAAGATCTTTGATATGCTAGGAATTTATCTCTTTTGATTTCCTCATATATATATATCCCAAGATGTGTATGAATCCTTAGTGACTATTTCTTAAGAACCTGCTGGGACTCTTGAGTTTAAATTACTTCTTTTTATTAATATGAAATTAAATTTAAAAATAAATTGAGTCCATTTATAATAACCTGTCTCATGGGTCATAACACTATAATATAACTACACTCTGTTGGAAAGCTTCTGTATAATTTAAAGAATGATATACTAATTAATAATTTAGAAAAAAACTATTTCAATGAGATATTCACATTGATTAATTTTTAAAATTATGCTTTATATTTACTGGGTCAGAAGAGACTGTCTCCCCTGTAGCTCTCAAAAATCATGATCCCTGACTTTCTTTTTTTCTTTTCTTTATGTGTTCTTAAAATCTTAGCATTGTAGAAGTGGAAGGATCTTAAAGACTGCCTTTATTAAGACTTCAAGGTTCAGCAAACTAGGCCATGTGGATCACAGTTAAAGTTTTATTGGATCCCAATCATGCCCATTTATTTGCATATTGTCAGTATGTGATCATGGCTAATAAAGTTTTATTCAAACACACATCCATTCTTTTAACTTAACTGTCTATGGCTGTTAACCTGCAAAACTGAACAGTCCCGCCGGAGACCATCTGATCTGCAAAGCCGAAGCTATTCACTATCTGTACTTTAGAAGAAAGTGTGTTATCTATTCTGGTAACTAGTACATAGCAAGCTCTGAACAGATATTTTTGGAGTGAGCACAGTATGATGCAGGGTAATTGTTGTCTGTTTCACTTTGTCAGGCCGTGTGTCCTTGATGAGTTTATTTCCACTCTTTGCACAGCAAATGCATGGTGTCTGGAGACCTTGACCAGTGAGTTGGAACCCTAGATAGTGTAGCCCTTCCCACAGATTCTGGTCAGTCTCTTGCATCTTACTTTGGTGAAAATTCCTGTCAAAAGCTGTTTCATCTACCAAGACTTTCAAACACATTTATTACTCTTTTTCATAACTTCCTGGGGAATTTATAGTTGCTTATGTATAACTTTTAAAGGAAATCTCTCCTACGAATTTGAAACTCAGATGAGGACTGAGATTTTACTGTTTTGGAGAGTATCAGTCAACTTAGTTCTCTGCCATTAACGGAATATCTGGTTTTTCCAGGGACCACACATTCACATGCTGAAGGTTTAGGTCTCATGTCCATGACTGTCCAGGGCAGTCTGTGGGGCTCTGCTTCAGGCTGCTGTTCAGAAACACAGAATGTTCTATTTCATGGTGTTCCCATCTTCACCCACACCTCTAGGGGCAGCATGGGGGAAAGTGCAGGATCATGCAGAGGAGATCTGTGTGCATCTGACCAATGATGACCCGTCCCTCTGCCCAGATTCATTGACTGTAATTCTGTCCCAGGGCTTCATACAACTGCAAGGCCAGCTAGGAAGTATCACTCACCTGTTCCTGCAAGGAGCAGAAAACTCAGGCTTTCAGATATCAGTAGGTACAGATTTTCTCCTGGACATTGGTTAAACAAGACTAGCCCCTAGGAATGCACTTAGCCATCCCTGTTCCCCCATCCCTGCCTCCCCACCATTCTAACGTTTCTGCCGTACACAAACATGTATTTCTGCTTCTCACATTTCTGTAAATAACAAGCAGCGACACTCTGAACAAACCACTTAACCTCCCTGGACCTCAATTTTTCCCACAGTATATTTTGGAGAGGAGATTCAGGAGGAAGTGCTGACTGGATTATCCCTGAAGTCCTTGACTGCATTGAAGTATTAATGTGTATCCTCCTTCTACTTATTTCTTCTGTCATCACTTTTCATGCCTAGGTTCCTGTTTCTTTAAGAAAAATTCTCCCTACTAATTTGAAACTTGCTATTATGCTTATTCACTATAACTTTGATGTCAAATCTGTCACAAAATAATTATGCCTGCAACAATATAATGATTGGACGGCATTTATTGTGGCCCTACAAGCTCATTGCAAGCATCCTCTCACTGAGCTGTCCAGCAGCACCAAGGCAGAAGTGTTTTCAATATTTTAGAGGTGAGTTGAGGCCCAGAGAGTTTGTGAGATTTAATCAAGACCTCTCTGCTGGTCTGTGGTGGGGTCCAGTGGCAGACTTGGACAGAGGGCTTCAGAGGACAGTGGTTGCCTCATCGTGAACCAGATGCCACTGGATTGCACTCATTCGTACCACCTGCCATAGCTCCTGTCATTCACCGCTGGTATGCAGTGACTCTAGCTGTTAACTTGTGATTGTAATTTACATATGGTGCTGAGGTCAGCTTCTCTGGAAACTTAGCCTGGGATTCCTCAAGGGTACGTTCTGGGGTGGAAAGTGCAGGATGTTACAGACAAAGGGAATAGGAAAGGATTGTCTCTGAGTGGGAATCTGCCTGAGCCTGCTCCTCTTTCAGCTGTGGAGGTGAACAGACAGCATGAGGCTGTTAGGCCAGGTGGGTGACCTACACCCTGCCCCCTTGTCCTTCAGTCCTCAGCTGTGCCCTGTAGAGTCTGGAGGGGGCCATGCACCTCCTGCTGAAGTGACTGTCAACAGCCGAGAGTATCCCTCCAGAGCAGGGGCCAACTGTGAGCAGTGCCTGCCGTGCTGAGGGTAGCCAGCTGCAGGGCACTCCGTTCTGTCAGCAGAGCTGGGTGGAGTGCCAATACTCCACTATGATGGGAATTTCTCAGTGTTTTTAGGAATCTTATTTGGGCTTGTCTTGATATTCTAACCCAGACTACTCAAATGCTGGTCTCTGTTATAAAAGAAATGAAGTGTTTTTATGTTTTCTAAAAAAATGTAGTGTATAATTTATTACTGAATGCTTTCTGTTGTATTGTACATTAGTTTTTAATAATTGTTCCTCTCTGTTTCTCAATTTCTGCCTCACTTGCAGCCTCAAAAACTAAATTGAAGATGCACAAATATTTTGCTAAGCTATGTATATCATTTAGTTTCATGAAATGAGGTCAGGAAATTTCTGTTAGCCAATTGCAAACCCTGTCTGACAATCACCGGAAGCTAGATAAATGGAGGGGCTCATTTCATTTATCTAAAATGCATTTCTATTTCCATTTCAAAAATGGCCCCAGAGCCTGACGTAACTGCTGAAGAATGGGCTGCTCAGAACTCTGCCCTGCTTTCCTCTCTTCACTTATGTGTCCCTCCCCAAATCCTGGCACCAACAGATAAGCTGACTACCAGGCAAACCTTTGTTTCAAATTTAAGTAATGGGATTCTTATTTGGGTAACACATTATACATTCTGGGAACTGAGGTCTCCCAATTACCTAGGGGCCAAGTACAAATGAAAAGAAGGAAGAAACATAAATGAAAAAATATGAGTCACATTGGCCGACAGTGCTCTTCACTGAATGGACGAGTCTCTTGATTTGGTGACTTTACAACACGTGAGTCATTTGTCATCTTGAATTTATTCATAACGCTGATAGCTTTGAGGAGAGGCTAGAGATGCGGTAGGCTCTGCCTGTTTACCATGAGTCTGTCAAGTTCTCCTGCCTTGTCCTCCTGCCAGACTCACAGTGCTGGGGAATGACCCCAGACATGCTCCACCGCTGAGCTACATCTCCAGCTTAAAATATATATATATATCTTACACACACACACACACACACACACACACACACAGAGTCTCTTTAAGTTGCTGGGCTGGCTTTAAATATGTGATCTTCTTCCTCAGCCTTCCGAGTAGCTGGTGCAATAGGTTTGTGCCTCAATTCCTGTCTTCTTGGGGCTAAATTTTAAGAGTTCATATTTTACTTTTTCATTAAATTACAATGTTTAGCCTGTTCCTACCAAACCTCACTGACCTGAGGGCTGCTCAGTCTTTTGTAAATAGTGCCATATGATCCCATCAGTGATTTTATAAGAGTTGATTGAACAACTTAATTTTTTGAAATTCAGCCTATTTTCAACTTTTGGGAGATACTCAGTTTTTGTTTAGATGTGTTCTAGATCCCACAGAGGCATGTTGCCCAGGCAGAAGTTCGCCATTAAGGTTGTTTATTTTATAAGAAAATGGTTTTGATGACATGTGACATTGTGTTTATATTTGCCATCCAAAGCCCTCATGTCAATCAGCATTTGAATAAATGTGTATTGGAGTCAGAGACAATTTTAAAATATAGCTTTTGGTTTCCCATTCAAGAGAATGGAAGAACCCACATACTGATCTTCCATTTTTCAAAAACAGTCATGCAAATGACAGTGAAGTTATATAGGGAAAAATAGGTATGAACACAGGAAAGGGGATCACGTATATACCCAAAATCTGAAGAATTTTGAAGAAAGGCAAGCATCCTTTCTTTGGAAATTTGGAAAGACACAATCACAGAGAAAAGCCACTATGTAAAACACAGTGATCATAGATAACAGAAAGAACTCATTACCTGAGATGAAGCAGTGAGAGTCCAAGGAAAATGAAATGACATCAAAGAAACTTTCATATTGTGTTGGATGACATTCCGGAAGGTACAGTCGGCACCTAGAAAGAGATGGATGATTTTATATTCATACGTGTCTCCCCTCCAACCTGAGGCGTGATTTTGAGTGCAGGAGACAATTTTTCAAAGTAAGAATCACACAGGAACAAGTAAAATTGGAGGAAGGGTGAGATTATTTTGAGTTTCATTCAAGGTGGTTCTTACAAAGAGAAACCAGCAAACATGTCTCAGTCACAGTGGGGTTTAGTTGTGAGTTGAAGTCCTGATGGGCTTTATACATGCGACCAATTGTTGGAATATGTTTTCAAAACGTTGATAACACATGAGGCATGTGGAAGTTCCCACATTCTTATAGGACTGAAGGGATCAGTGTTCAGGATTTCTCTGACCAAGAAATTCAGGCAGATCAGAGGCCCAGGAGCCCCCGCCCCTGCTGAGGTACAGGGCATACATTCCAAGTTCCCGGGGATGTCTGAGATCATGGAGTGCTGACGTCTATGTGAACAATTTCTATCTATCCACATGTATAATGAAGTTTGATTTAAAAACTAGGCATAATAAGAGATTAGCAACAACTACAAATAGAATAGCATAATTGTGACAATCTACTGCAACAAAAAGTATGTGATTGTGGCCACTCTTTCTCAAAAAGGGTTACTTGAACACACACCTTGAAAAAACACCGCAGGTGCCAAGTGACTAAAGGGTGGGTAGCATATACCATGTTGATACGCTGGGAACAGGGGTGATTCTTTTTCTGGGAGGCACCAGTGAGTCTGCATGAGATTTCATCATGCTGTTCAACACGGTACACAATTTAAAACTTACAAGTTATTTTATTCTGGAAATCATTTTTTATTCTGGAATTTTTCCATCTAATATTTTCAGAACGCTGTTGACTGCAGGTAACCGTAGCATTGGGAAGCAAAAGTAGAGATTAGGGCAATTACTTATATTTAAATCTCACCAGGCTGCACCTCATCCCTGATTCAGGAGTTGATTGAGGTGATCAAGCCCGGCCTCCATCTCTCCCACACCTACCCCTAGTCAGCTTCATACAGGGAAAAGCCACTCTCTGATGCAAGAGTCTTAGGTGGAACTGGCTTAATTTGCAGTCTCTGAAACACTTTTATCCACAACTGCCAGTGTACAGTTAAGTATTCTAGGCACAAGAAGAGGCAGGGCTCCGTGACAGACAAATTAGATTTAAATAGGCAATAGAACTAAACCCACAGATGATCCAATTAGCAAAGTTAGCAGAAAATGACTTTGAATAACTATGATTAATATATCCAAGAAAGTAGAGGAAAATTTGGACAGAACTAATCAAGGACTGAAGAAATTCACCAGAAAATTACAATTCAAAAGGGGTGAAAAACCCCCAAAGGAATCAATGCATCCACAAAGTAAAGAAAAAAAGAAATATTTCTTTTATTTTTAAAAGCTGTTGTGGATTATTTTAAAAGATATGATCATTAAATTGATAATATCAATGGAAAATAAGAAAATAATTTGAAAAAATATATGAATGTGAATAAAGATTCAGAGATGGAAAAAGAAGAAAAATGTGTGTATAGTGTATGACCAATGAACTAGACCCAGGAGATAGAGATGCCAATGAAGGAGAAAGGGGGAGGATGCCTGTGGCCCACTCCCCTGCAGCTGTGGAGTTCTTTCCAGGAAGATAACAATACAGACTGCCCGAGGTGCTTGCATGTACTTAGAGGAAAGGGAGATTGATAGTTGAGCCCAAATTAGTAGTAACTATGTGAAAAGGAAACAAGAGATGACTATTAACTTTTGACCAAAAAAAAAAAATTGTTTTGTAAAAAAAAAAAAAAAATTGTGGTCATATCTTATTTTTTGGCCCATCTGGGAATAGGATGTGCATTATTGCATTATTTTAAGTGCGTGACCACTGCATGTCCAAGCAGAATTAGTACAGGTCAATATTCAGAACCTTGAGAAAGGGAAAATGTGTCTGCACCGATGTGGAGAAGGGATAAACTGAACAGGAGCCTGTAAATAATGTTTCTAACTTTGAAAATCAAGACACAACTGCAGGACCATGTTGCACGGAAATTTGGAGAAAAAATACTAAGAAAAGGGAAAAAGCAGCAAGAGATGGAAAGTTCTTTTTTGAACAAATTGTATATGGGTTACAACAGAGTATCTTCACTTTACTCTAAGTTCTGAAGATTTTATGAATCGAGTGCAGGGTTAATTTTAATTGTGGTAACAACATAAAGATGATAGCGTGTCCGTGAAGCATGGAGTCTGACCAGAGGAAAGCAGAGACAGTGATGGGGAAAGAACAAATTCACAGAAAACGAAGATACGGGATCTCATATACAATTTGTCCAAACTTATGAAAAAGGAAAATGTGGTATATATACACAGTGAAGCTTTATTCAACCATAAAGAAGGAGGAAATGATGGCACTTGCTGGAAAATGGTTGGAACTGGAGAACATCATGGTAAGTGAAATAGGCCAGACTCAGAATGTTGAGGGTCAAATGTTTCCTATCATATGTAGGAGAGAGAGAGAGAGGGGGGGGGGGGGGGCGTAAGATCCCTGGTGTAATGTCCTGCTCCTTTCCCCTCCGCGGGGGGGGGGGAGAGGGG
>JAJEJO010000223.1:1009110-1033054 GCA_020662805.1 Glaucomys volans
GGAGGGGAAAGGAGGAGGAGATTAAAATAGGGATCTTAAGAAAATGTAAGGGATTCCAACAGAGCAGAAGGGGATGGAAAGGGAGAGGAAGGCAGGATGTGGATAGTACTGGGGAATGAGGTCTATCTGCTGTGTCCATATCACAGTGAATCCCACTCATTTATAAATAATTATAATGTAGTAATGAAATAACAGTAATAGAAGGGAGATAAGCGGAAGATGGCAAGTGGGTCAGGGGTGGGAGGAAGGTCCCAGGGAATGAGATAGATATAATTATGTTATGTGCATGTATAAATATGGACACTGCCTCCCACTTACATGTAATTATAATGCACCCATAAAAATTTTTTAAATGAGGAAGGAAATTAGAGGATAGCATAAATATAGCTAAACCAGACAAAAACCCCAAAAAAAAAAAAAAAACCACACAAAAGATATTTTTACACAAATCACAAGGTTCCCAACTGGAAAATAGTTAATTTTATAAGCCTACTTTTATCAGAAAGAAATACAGGAATGCAATTAGAAATTCTACTGGGAAAACAGAGCTGAATATACCAGGGAGAGCAGACATATCAGAAGATTGTGCCCCAAATATGAAATACACAGGGAGAATTTTGATCAACTGTAGGAGTATAAGCAACCAGAACCACAAATTGATATGGAGTACAAAGACTTCAGTATTGATTTTTTAAAGTTTTTTATTTGTTCTAATTAGTTGGACTTGACAGTAGAGTGTTTTTATACATTTTAATAGATCATACATAAATGGAGTGTAATTTCCCATTTTTCTAATTGTACATGTTGCAGGATCACATGGGTCATGCAGTCATACATGTACATGAGGTGATAATGTCTGTTTCACTCTACTATCCTTCCTACCCCCACCCTTCAGTCCTCTCTACCTAATATAAAGTAACTCTATTCTTCCCTATCCCTATCCCCCCATTGTGAATTAACATCCGCATATCAGAGAAAACATTTTGCCTTCTGTTTTTCGGGTTTGGCATATTTGGCTTAATATGGTATTCTTCAAATCCATCCATTTACCAGCAAATGCCATAATTTCATTCTTCTTTAAAACTGAGTAATTTTCCATTGTGTGTGTGTGTGTGTGTGTGTATACCACATTTTCTTTTTTAATTTCTATTTTTTTAATTTAGATTCATTGTACACAAATGGGTACAACTTTCATTTCTCTGGTTGTACATGAAGTAGAGTCACACTGTTTGTGTAATCATACATGTATATAGGGTAACAGTGTTTTCATGAACTGTACTAAAACCTAAGAGATTGCACACAAATAAATACTGATAAACCATTTTGCATTCCCACCAGCAATATATGATGGAGATTCCTCAGAAAGCTTGGAACAGAACCACCATTTGACCCAGTTATCCCACTCCTCTGTTTATACCCAAAGGACTTAAAATCAGCCTACTACAGTGACGCAGCCACATCAATGTTTACAGTAGCTCAACTCACAATAGCTAAGCTATGGAACCAACCTAGGTGCCCTTCAACAGATGAATGGATAAAGAAAATGTGGCATGCAAATTGGCTTATCCAGTATCTATTTGTGTGCAATCTCTTAGTTTTTAGTACAGTCCATGATATAATCTATTTTCCATGATGTCTATTTCATTTTTTTCCAAACAAGTTATTTATCTCTTATAAATGGGATGTTTTGCTTGAGAAATGCTCGTCTTTGTCTTTTGTATCTTTCGGAGAATTATGCTACAACCAAGCTTTTTAAAAACTTTGTTCTTTTACAAAATATGTTATATAAGATTTGTTAAACACTGTGGTTCTCAAAGATTGCTTTGATTAAATACTGGATCTACGTTTTGCTACCTGAAACCATCCATATGTGCTATAAAGAGATATGATTAAGGTAGACAATGTCCTTAATAACTCAGGCCTTTACATGTTTCAAACTTCTTTTAACTCTTTTCTTTTGTCTTAAGCTTTCTGTTAAGACCTCACTTTTTAAGAGTTGTCACGTATGATGAAGAACTATGAACTCAGAGAATTCCTTCAATTTCACCACAAGTTCTCTTTTATGTTTAATTCAAATTTACTATTTGAAATAAATAGTGAGTGGTTTAGATTGTCCTTTTTATACTTTACTGTAATTTCTGAAATTATCTGCTGTGGATTCACATAGTTATATATGTGTGTGCAAAAAAACACATAAATTTAAACAGACTCAAGGAAGGAAAATGCAGCTCGAGGCCTTTCTCCACTGCCTTAGTGTCTGTGAAGGGGTCTCTTCCTCTCCTTTGGATCCCAGGAGTCAGGGGAGAGCCAGACACCTGGACACGGGCCTTGTCCCTCTGCACTGGCCTGTGGACAGCAGGGGATTCTGCCTCATTTCTAAAGGCCTGGATTTGTCTAGATAGAGTGGGGCCCGTGTCTTGGCAGCTCTGATGCCTCTGCTCTGAGCATCACTGGCATCGGCACAGGGTGACTTTTGTGAATGAGCCAGGTTCATTAGCTGAGGAACATGAGATCAGAAAGAGCGGAAAAAGAAGCACGCCGTTTCTAGCTCTGTCGGCTTCTTGCCCACGGTGAAGGTGAAGCTGCCATCAGATTTAGGGGAAGAGCTGCAGGGGGCGAAGGTGGCCTCTGAGGGGCCTTGCACTGCCCTGCCTGCCTCTGTTCTCTTGGAGCTTCCAGGACCCTCCTCCCTGTGCTCTCACACTCCTGACAGTGATCTGGCATGGTGGAGAAAAATGGCCCTCCAGGAAACACCCACACCCTCGTCCCAGAACCTGTGAACGTGGCCTCATGTGACCCTGGTATGATTACGTTAGGAATCTTGGGATGGGAAGAGGACCCTGGATTATCTGGGCAGCCTCTGAGTTCTACCCCAAGGGTCTTTGTGAGAGACGGACAGAGGGAGATTGTACAGGTCAGAAAAGCCACATGAAGACAGAACAGAGGTGGCAGACCTGACCACGAGGCCGCCTGCTGTGCTGCAGCTGAGGAATTCTGGGTGCCTCTGATCCCCTAGAGCATCCCAAGGGAGCCTTACTCTGCTGATACCTTGGGTTTGTCCCAGAAGTGCTGATTTCTGATCTGCCCTCTAAAACCGTGAGAGACTAAAGTTATCATGAGTTAATGACTAAAATCATGGTGCTCATTACAGCAGCCACAGGAAACTAATACACACGCCTTCTGCTTCATATAACTTTCAGGTGGGCACGTGACCCAGCAAGCCTGCCCATGGTATAGCACTCTCTTGCTCTCAGATGCTGTAAAGACTCAACGGCATGGAATTCGTGACCTTAGTAATGATACAGTGTCCCCTGAGAGAAGCAGGCCTATCTCTGTTTTTGCAGTCATTAGCTCAAGATGATTCAACTGCAGGCTATGTGCAGCCATTTTGTCACCGTGGAGAGCCTATTGAGGAATGAGGTCCAACAGAGGCCATTGTGTGTGGGATTGGCACTGTAGCATTCTTGTGGCATACTGTGAATTCTGTGGACTTGTCTATGCTTGAATATTGTTCTTTCAACTTGTGCCTTTCAGTTATAATATATTTTAAATCTTTAAGTTTCGACTTACGCTAATTGAGATTAAGTTTTTAATCATCTGCCAGAAAGTGAGTCCTAAGGGCTTAGATAATATGATTTTACTTCTGTCTGCTGGTAAAACTTCTAAAGACAGATTTTTGTGGCACTGTACACTTAATTTGAGTCTCCTGGTATTTTTAACAAACAACCTAAAATTTGTCGTCTCTTGGGAGAAGAAGCTATCTTTAGTGTGTTGGGTCTAATGCATATACAAAGTGTAACCTACTTTTATTGAAAGTAAACACTATCGTTGACTGAATGAATCCTTTAGCTCATGAGCAACACACTTGGGTTCTAAATGCAGTTTTCAAAGATTTCATTTGGAAGCTGTATTTAAATCAGTTTCTGCACTGGCCATTTGAAAGAATACAAATTAAGTCAGTGTTTACTATCTCTTAGGCAATGTATTAGTTTCCTAGTGCTGCTATAACAAATCACCATGTTTAGCGGCTTAAAACCATGGAAACTTACTCCCTCACAGTTTTGGATGCTAGAAGTCTGCAACTGAGGTGCTGGCAGGGCCACGTTCCTTTGGTGGGCTCTGGGGGATCTCTCATTGCCTTTCCCAACTTCTGGTATTCCTGTGCTTGTGATTCCCACCTCTCCTTCCATCCTCACATGGCCCTCTCTGTGTGTCCAGATTTCTCAGGTTTCTCTGGCATTATCCCTATTAGGATGCTCGTGATTGAATTTAGGATCCCCCAGATGAAATCATGATGATCTCATCTGGAGATATTTCATTTAGCACATTTACAAAGACCCTTTCTTCAAATAAGGCTTCATTTCCAGGTTCCACATAGATGTATCATTCAGCCCAGTGCAGATAGTGTACTTGGGGATCATTAGAAGCAGATCTTCCTGGGTTTCTGTCTCTTTGTTTGGAAGAGATCTGTATTAGTTTTTTGTTGGACCAAAACACCCTGCAAAAACAACTCAGAGGAGAATAACTTTATTTTGGAGTTAAAGTTTCAGAGTTCAGTTTATGGTCGGCCGAGTTTGTTGCTGTGGGTCTGAGATGAGGCAGGACATCAGTAGCAGAATAGTGTGGTGGAAGAAAGCTGCTCAGCTCAGAGTGGGAGGGGAAGGGGTCACAGGGAAGATGCACCTTTCCAGGGCAAAGGCCCTGTTGGTGAATCCCCTCCTCTAGCCACACCCCGTTGGTCCATTCAACCTAAGATAAACCTTTCAAACTAAGACAAGTCTCGGTCCTCTGACTTTACCTCTGAATAGTCCTGTATTAACACAGGAGCTTTTCAGGGACCCTCACATCCAAGCCATAACAAGATCCTCCCTCCTATGGTGACATGACAATCGTTCGTGTTATAGCTGTAAGTTGATTAGTTTCTTTTCTTTTCTTTTTTTTTTAATTATTCCCCTTCATCTCTGCCTCAGGGATTCTTACCCTCACCACTGTGGACATTTAGACCTGACAATTCCATATTGTGGACTCTCCTGGCAGATAGGATGTAGGACAGAGGAGGCTGCATCCCTGTCCTCTACTCACTTGAGGCCAGAGTAACCACCCCATGTCTCCAGACATTGCCACATGTCCTCTGAAGGGAAGATAGCCCAGGAATGGTAAGCAGAGACTCTCACCATACCTGGCATAGCCTCAGTGATACATTTTCTGAGGAAAGGTGGAGATCAGAGGGTCGGGGGACTGGAGGGTGTGGGGACATGCGTCAATTCTGCCTTTCCTGTACTGGAAATGGGAGGGTTGGATTTCCTCTAGAAGAACATTTAGAATGTGGGGCATGAGCAGGACTGTCACCATGGCCCCTTTCCTCCCGCTGTACCCAGGCTTACCTGAAGGGTGATGACACCCACAAGCTCATTGTCCCAGCGGATTTCAGAGGGATCTGAAACATGACTCCCTGAGGTGAGGGGACACCACTGCACTGACCCTGCTTCACGGCAGGGCTACACAATGTCACCAAGGCGGGTGCAGGGGTGGCATCAGGCATGCCTGTGGAAGGGAGAAGTGACAGGTGGATGCTGTTTCCTTTGTGGTCACACTTCCCAGGTCCCTTCCATGCTGGGGAATGTGTCCAGTCGGCAGCTCGGGGCACTTCTGGGTGTCCTCTGAGCTGGCCCTCAAGAATGCTCCTTCATAAGTCCTGCTGCATTGGGGCATCCACAGTCCAGCTGCCTGGGGTGGAAGCAGCATGGAGCGTGGAGTGTGGCCGCCATTGGCCGCGGCATACTTGGCACTGCCATGTTATTCCTGCGAACATTCTTTGACTTTTTATGGTTTCAGGTGAGAGTCAGAGTAAGATGTTATACATTTTGGCCTTCTTCCCAAAACCTGCTCAAATGACAGGTGCTTGCAAATTATGAAAGTCTGCCTAAGGCCATGCTTAAAGGATGCTCATTGTCGACATGTGAGCCCAGGTCTGCCCATGTCGACTCGGGTCACTAGAGCAACTCTTCTGCCAACTCCTCCTCATCCACCCTCTCTGCTCCACTGGCCAGCCTAGATAGGAAGCTGATGAGATGGTAGGTCAGCTCTGAGAGGGTTCCCAGGCAAGTGGACAAGACAGGCACTCAGCACTCCGCCCCAACCTGTTTTCCCCTGGGTGGTCATTGGCCTGCGGCTGAATGCAAACCTCCCCGCTGCATCTCACTTGCTATTTTACCTGCTCTGACCCAACACCTTCCTCCCCTGCTCTGCTTCCTTCTGTACGCCAGCTCCTTGCAGGTAGTTTTTTAATTGGTTCCCTTGATGCGGAGTTGTTTCTTCCTCGGCTCCCCTGCCCCTGTTCATCTGTTTCTCTCCACCTCCACAGTATTGAACCAGATGGAGGGATGATCTCCAAGGAACCTTCCAGCTCTAAAATGTTGAGACTTGCATGGCCAGTTGCTATGGAGGCCCCTTCCTCTGAACTGTTTAGCTCACCATCAATGCTTAATTAATATTGAGGGCACAACAAATCTGACTTGTTGTGTGCTGTTCAAGGATGGCTGACTGAAGGCTTGGTTTATCAAGCCTGTCCAAATGACCAGCTGGGTGGATCCCACACTCCTAGAAGCTCCACAAGGGAAGTGTTTACCCAGCCCGATGGCTTCCACTCTGCAGGGAGCCCAGGCGGAGTCTGTGAGAGCTCACCACTAAAACGTGGTAATGATGTTTGAAAATCTTACGACAGTGAGGTCCTGTTGAAGTCTTTGAAAACCATCCTTCTGTACTGAAGATGTCACCCTACATATTTTTAAAGCTGCAAAAATGTCACCTATTATCACTTATGTATTGAAAAAGAATCTTAATCTGTAGACATTTTCCTTCAATATCTGCTTAAAATTCTATGTCAGAGAATGGATTTCACATTTAATATTCTTAAAAATTGAATCAATCAGTGCAGCACTAGAATGTTAACCTATGTAAAATTTTTGTGATTTATAACGTTTTTATTTGGGAAGAAACTGTTCAAATACTTGACAGATAAAAACAGATTGGGCTGTGATTCTTTTATGCTACCCATCTGCATTAGTTCCCTAGACCTGTAGTAATAATAAGAAACTTGGTGGCTCAAAACAATAGAGATTCTAGTCTCACAGCCCTGGAGGCCAGAAACCTGCTCAGGTCTTGGCAAGACCATGTCGCGCCTGGAGGCTGTGGGGCCGAGCCTTCCTGCCTCTCCCAGCTCCAGGTGGTTGCCACCATTGTCATCCTTGGTGCTTCTTGGCTCATGACCCATCACTCTGGTCACATGGCTTCTCATCCCTGTGTCCTCACATCGCCTCTCTCTGTGTTTATCTGACTTAGCGTCAATAGTTCCCCATTTCCTAAGAATTCCTGTCATATTCCCTTAGTCCCACCCCAATGACTTCATTTAACTTAATCACTTCTATAGAACTTATTTCCAAATGAGGTCACACTGGGGGTGCTGGGGGACAGGACTTCAGCATGTTCATGTGGGGGTGGCACAGTTCAACCCATAGCACCATCACGAGATTTTTAATGAACTTGTGGCATTTTGATCACCTGAGCTCATAGCAGTACGTCCTTCCATTCTGCGTGCGTGTGTGTCCTAGTTCATTCAGATTGGAGTGAAATGCATTAGTCTAGGTAACTTACAAATGACAGAAATTTACTTCTCACCTTCACAGGCTGGGAAGTCCAAGACGAAGGCGGATTTAGCGTCTGGTGAGGGTCCACCTCATGGGTCACAGATGATGCTTTCTTGCTGTGTCCTCCAGGGTGTGAGGGGAGAGGGAGCCTCTTTTATAAGGGAAACGCTGTTCATGAGGGCTACATCTTTATAACTCAGTTTCCTCCCAGAGGCCCTATCTCCTGATGCTGTCACCTTGGGGATATGATTTCAGCATGTAAATTTAGGGGGACACACTCACATGGACCTTACCATGTGTGTGTGCTCTCAAGTGTAACTTCCCCCTTGTGGAACATTTGAGTCCACAGTGTGGAACTTAGGGAAAAGTATGATACCTTTAGCTGATTGTCACTTCGCAGCATTTACCTGCTACTGGATTTTTCCAAGGTTACCACCACCCACATTATTTTCTGTCCTTTCCCCACCTCTTGGTTTTGTGTAAGGGAACTTGGGAAATGTGGTTGTCTTCTCTGAGCTTCACCTGCACCTTGGCCCCTTCCTTCCCCACCGTGCATCTCCTGAGGAGCTCATGGAGCCTCTCCTGAACCCCACTCCTTCAGTCATGGCCTCCTGTGGACAGTGCTGCCACATCAGTTTTTCTTTTTTTTTAATTTTTTTTTTTTTTTGGAACCGGGGATTGAACTCAGGGGCACTCAGCCACTGAGCCACATCCCTAGCCCTATTTTGTATTTTATTTAGAGACAGGGTCTCACTGAGTTGCTTAGGAACTCGCTAAGTTGCTGAGGCTGGCTTTGAACTCGCGATCCTCCTGCCTCAGCCTTGCGAGTCACTGGGATTACAGGCGTGCGCCACCGCACCCTGCAAGTTTTTCTTTCAATCACATGGTTTGGAGTGTCTTGTCTTAGACATAAGAAATACTGTCTCTCCCTTCCCTTATCTCCTTTCTATGCCTACTTCTATTAGTGCCATACAAACCCTGAAATTTAAAAGTCATATTACAGAAGGCATTTTTCATTTACTAATTGTAAAATTTAAAAATCATAAGGCAGGAAACATCATTTCTCTATGTATGTGTATGACTTCACAAACAGCGTGAGTCTACATCATGTACAACCAGCAAAATGAAAAGTTGTTCTCCATTTGTGTACAATGGATCAAATCAAATAAAATTTAAAAAATAATAAGGCAGTACTCCTGAATCAGATTGCTTTCTCAGTGATGTTATATATTTATATTTGGTCCAAGATTTTAGAAAATGAAAATTTCCCTTTGTCAGCAGAGAATAAGAACATATAGCCAAGCTAAGCTTGACCATAAAAGAAAATATATAATTAAAAAGCCTTTAAGCATTATAAAATCTGACCAAGCCCATAATAATACTGTGCCCTGTGACAGTGGAGTAGAGCACAGATTCTCACACAGCTGTGAATGTTGAAGAGATGAGGAATATATAGTCGTGAATCACAGGTAACCTCAATGTAAAGGAGTCAGAAAAGATCTGCCATTTGTTCACCTGGGCATGTTGAGATCTTACCTTATGACTTTTAATTAGTCTTACAGGTATGAATGTATGAAGTTATGGTTTTAAAATTAGGTGCTTTTAAAAGAAGATCAGAATTAAAACAGCCCTTACCATCTTGAAGCACAAATGGAACAAATTTACATAACCTTAAACTCATTGCTCATGGTCAAGGTCATAGGTAGGATTTATACCAAAAGATTCATGAATCATGAATAGTAAACTTGAGAGAATAGTGTATGCTTCAAATAAATTGGAAAAGAGCAGAAAAATATTACTCAATTTTAACAGAACTGTCTATTGTGCATGGCATGTTCAATAAATCAATTGCTAGTGAAACTTCTGAGGTCTTACTATAACACTGTTAACTTGCTTTAAGTTTCAGTTAATTTTTAAAAAATTTAATTAGGCCGTAAGTCAAGTTTCCGACCCCTTATTATAACTTTTTTTATAGCTTTACAAATGGAAGTGAAAAGATATCAATTGTTAAGAGATTAATTGTTAAGAGGTCCATTTGTGGAAAGAACCATTTTTCAAATAGAAAGCAGACACCTTACTACCGCTTTCAAGGAAAACGTGTCTCAGAATTACAGATGATGTCACGTCAGATATGTGCAGCTTGATGCTAGAAGGGCTCGGCATGAGCACGTCACATTGGCTGTGTTAAGAAGAATGTGGTCTTCCACCAGGGGTTGCCTGGTCTCAGTCTGCCACAGGCATTGAAATCTAGCCCACAGAGTTGGAGATTGGTTGGTCAACCTCAAAGACAAGATCACTCTATGAATGGATGTACAGATTACAATTTTTAATTATATATTTTATACACTAATAACCTTTTTCCTACTCCTTTAACATATTTGATGCTTTTAGTCTGTACTCCTTTCCTTGGTTGGAGTTCAGTGCTCTATTTTCTTGTCCCAGTTATGTACCCTTTTTTAATTGACATGATAGCCTCTGTGCCTTTAAGTCTTTAATTGAACTCATTTAAATATCCTTTAGGTAAGTTATCGTTTGTAACAGGGTTGCCTTTGGAATAATGGAGACAAACCATCTCTTCTACACTGAGTAATATTGGAATTAGAACAATGATTTCCACCGGATTCTCCAGATACATGAAATAAAACACTCTGAAGACACTGGACCATGAGAAGAGGTTAATTTGCCTTAATTCTGCACGTGTAATGAGGATCGTAGCCAATCCTGAGACATTATTACATACGGCTGCGTGCTAAGAGCTGCTCAGGCCTTAATGACTTGGTCTCTCCAGGGCTCCTGTTTGGAGGCATGGTCTTTATTCTGATTTTGCATTTAAGGAAAACCCTTCTGTGCCGGGCATCTCCAGCCTCAGTGCGCTCAGGTTAGATCTCAGGCCACCTGGCTCTGGTCCTCAGGCTCTTAACTTACTACCAGACTACTGAGGAGCAGGATGGGGGTTGGCAGGACTCCTCCTCTGCCTCCTCCCCCCTCAGCTGTCCTCTCCCCCTTAACTCTGTCTATCCCCTAACCTTTAGCAAATTCTGCCAAGTCTCAGAACCGGCATTCACTGTGAATGATTTTGTTTCTCCTGTTTCTATTTGTTCACTTAGTTCTGAAAATCAGACAGAGTTTGCAAGCTAGAAATCCCCGAGTCACAAAGGGAAATTTATTTCCATACACTGCCTCTTCCAGTAGAATTAGTATACAAATTGTAGCGAGGGCACGAGGCTTGCTGCCTTTTGAACACAGCGGTCCTGGAATTTGTGGATCATCAGATTCACCAGAATAGACTTGTAATCGTGGAAATTCACAAATCCTTTTCATGCCTACTGAATAGGGCTTTGGGGTGTGGGGAATCCCCATTGTGGACACAAACCTTGGGGTTGGGGGAGATGCTGGTGTCAGTGGTCCTGAGTGGAATGGTCTAGTGCATGGACTGGGAACAGTGTGTGAAGTCACAGCAGCCCTGCAGGGTAGCAGGGAGGCTGGGCTTTGTGGGAATGGAAAGTTCTTTGGCCTCAGTGGCCTTGAGTGATGGTGAGGCATCCAGCTGATGGGGATGTGAACGGGCAGTGTAGAGGGTTGGGGAGGGAAGAAAAGGAGGGGAGGGATGTAGGAGGGAAACAGAGAGAGAGAGAAGGAAAGGGAGATAATGAATGATGGAACCAGGTGGGTCTGGGGCAATGGCTAGACTGTTGTCTGTCTCGGAAGCCACTTCTGCACTGGGACCTCAGTGTGAAGGAGGAGTGGGTTGTCGGCTCTTCAGGTGTGTTCAGGAGTCCAGGTTTCCTGCACAAAGCTGGTAGGTGTGGTGTTTGGAGTTCTAAGAAGTTGAGCGGGACCAGGGCTCGGTGAATCTAGAAGAGATTTTTGTCAAGGTATAAAGGCAGCACTGAGTATTCAGATACTTCAGGTGGGGAGTATGGCTCAGTAGGGATTAGTGCAAAGGTATATGACACAATCCTTGGGTCACAAAGAGGCCAGGAGGAGTTCTGGAGGGAATGGAAGGAGCAGAGTTCCCACATCCATCTCCTGGTGTCTGGCAGCCATGACTGAGCCCGCGGTGAGGGGCCCTGCCCTGGTTTGATAGTTTTGCTGGGTGCCACCAGTGTGTGTTGTGAATGTGCAGCCAGACAACATGCGGGTTGCAGGTGCCTGGGCTGTCCCTCCAGGCTGGACGCCTCTGAGGAGTCAGATCCCTCTGGGTCTCAAACTCTGGGTGGCAGCAGTTGAACTGAGCTGTGTGGAAATGCAGATGAGGGTGCAAAGCCAGGTGCTGCTTCAGAGACAACAGGAAGAGGTGCAGATCCATTGCTGTATGTCATCCAAGCCTCTGTCCCCCATTTCATTTCCCCATCTCTCCATTCCCTCCAATTACAGGATTAATTGAAATCCACTGAGTTTTCAACCCACTTGTACCACTGTTGGCAGAGAGACTCCTCCTTGCACGGCAAGATCGACTACGACGACTGCAGTTGTGATATTGCAATTAAAGGAACCGATTTCTCACCGTTGCTTCTCCTTGTGTTAGTAATACAGCTAGTGTACCAACATCATTCATCTTTTTATTGACTGATTGATTGACTTTTTGCCAATACTGTGCAACATCCCCTCCAGCCAAACCTAAATATCATTACTAATTTGTTTAACCATTTCTCATTCCAAATGATGAATGTAGGGCTAAGCTAGGCACATGGCAGATTAATAATTAATCTAAATAAGTCTTGACTTGAGAGAAGAAAAGAACAGTGGAAAAAAGATATTAGATGAGCAAATAGCACAAGAGAGGTCAATAGAAAAAAAAAACGTATTAATGTGTTCCGTGATAAACTGAGATCAAGAACATTAAATTTACTACTATGGCTAATAAGCAGAAATTACTGTTTATCCACACAGTGAGTGTAAGAGCTGTAATGTGGAAAGCTACATGTTCAAAAGTTCAAGTTTGTGTTTCCCCTGTGATAACTTTCTCTTGCACATTAAAATGAGAGAGAATTTGTTTTTCATCTCTCCCTGGAGGAGGAGATTGGAATAGATGGTTTCTTAAACCTTTAAGAAGTAAAAGACATTTAATGAAGACATTTTCTCAGAAGGAAGCAATTACCTGCATTGCTTTCGTCTTTCGTTTCAAGTTTTCAAGAAATTAGAAATTATGAGATAAATCATATTGACAAATCAATAGCTGATGCTGATGACATGCCGTGCCATCTGCCAAGAGAGAGAAAGACCTGAGAGACCGTGGAAGCTTCTGTCCTAGTTGACAGGGTAAGATTTATGCATCTCAAAAATTAAGAGTGGTAGTGCTGGAGCTCCCCTGGGGCCCTCGGTGATTAATTGCCAGTGTGTGATACAGAACGCTGCTGCAGGGGCTCAGGGCAGAGAGGAGGACCACAGGAGGGCCGGCGGGGTGGATGCAGTGACTTGTGCATCCTGGGCACTGCTGGTATTTCCGGCCAGATAACTCTTTGCAATGGGGGAGTGTCCCGCACGTTGTAGGACATTTGGCAGCATCTCTGGCCTCTCCCCACTAGATGCCCCAGCACCCCCCCCCCCTGCACTTAGGACAACCCACGATGGCTCCAGGTTGTTCTGCAGGATCCTAGACATCAGGCTGCCCTGGCTGAGAGGCACTGAGCTACACCGGCAGCTCTTGCTTTTCCTCTTCAGTTACCCACCTGACAAAAACGCCTGATTACTCTTTGCCTTGTTCAGGAACTGAGTGTAGATTTTCAAATATTCTTGCCCATTTTTCTTTAATATGGCACCATGAAAGCTGACAGTTCAAATGAAGAAAGAATCCTAGTTAACATTTCTTTAAATTCCCTTTGAGTTATAAACAATCTATCTGCTATTCCATTCGTAAATTCTGTATTGGTAACTAGAGACACGGAGGTGGTCAAGAAGCGAGCTTAGGAATCTGTTCTCTGAATTTCCACTGCTGCTATTTACTGGGTGTGCGGCGTTGGACAATTAGACTACAGAATCACACTTATTTTACTATGGCTTTAATTATATCTTTATGTCATCTTTTTTAAATAGATACTTTATAATTAAAATTAGAATATACATGCATACGTGCACAGTTGTTTGTATATGTGACATGTTGACTGGTGTGATCCTACAATACGTGCAATCAGAGAAATGAGAAGTTACACTTCATTTATGTATGATCTATCAAAATGTATAAATGCATTTTGCTGTCATGTACAACTAATTAGAACAAATAAAAAATTTTTAAAAATGAAAAGAAATACACACTTGGAGTAAACTCCGAGTCTCACTGGCGAGGGTCTGGGGACAGCATTTGGGACACACCACGGAAGTCACATCAGTGAACTGCTGCTGTAAGGGGCCTCATGTTTTCTCTGCTGAGCTGCGTGTTTGATGGAACTGTCACTCGACTAGGAGTCTCTTTCTCAGCAAAAATGACATTTAATTAAAAAAAAAAAACTTTTAGATTAAAACATTTTTCCTTTGTTTAGAGGAGGAGATTAAAATGCTCGGCTGCTTTTCATTTGTTTTGATTCCTCGCAATACTTCTTCAAATACCACTGGATATGAGCTAGATCTAGCCGAGCGTGTGTGTTCACTACTGCCGGGCTCGGCTCAGCCAAGGCCACTTTAAGTTCCAGCTACTTCCTTATGCCCCTGGTTTGTGGTTAATTTGTTTTCATTTAATATTATAGAATTAATCACCCTTAGGCTTGCACTAACTGTGGAAAATGAGTGTCACTGCTGAGGTTGTGTCCACTTGGAAATGGGAACACCGTTGACAAGTTTCACGTTTATGCTCCCTTGTTTATCATCCTTGAAGGGAAATGTTGCCTTCTGGGTGTTTCTCCTGTCCTTCTTGGTGCCCTCTCCTGCTCTCCATGGGAAGCCTGAGTCCTCCTGCCTCAGGTGGCCAGCAGGACTCGACAATCGGGAAGGCCCAGAGCATTCCCTGGGGAGAGGAGGTGAGGGTGGGGGATGATCTGTCCTCCTCCCCTGCTCTCCGTCTGCCCCACAGGCTGGACTGGGACTGGTCCTGACCCCAGCTCAGTTCCTTACAGGATCAGAGGCAGCCTGCTCCACTGCATGACTCTCTTGGCCCCATTCTCCTCCACGTGTCCCTGGTGACCACCAGAGACCCTTGTTTCCTTTCACCCCACTTCTATCTTTTTGTGCAGTCCTCGTTAAACCTTCTTCAAATCATCTTATGTAATAGTGTCCCACATTTCCCATTAATATTCTATAAATACATATGAAGATTTTCCCCAGTTCTACAAATATTTTTAATTTATTTTGGACTGTAGCATATGTTCTATGTCTCTATTAAATTTTGTTTTACAGTGCTTGCTGTATGAGTGTAAGACAAAATTAGAAAGTTGATAAAATTTATTTCTGAAGGGTAGAATTTTTAAAGGTGTATAAGTTATAAATCTTTACAAGAGATGAAATTATAAAACTTTAGATATTTAAGTTATTTAAATGTAATTAGGAAAAGCGTCCTCTAAATATAATTACAATTGACAAAGAAATGCTGGGTTGTAAGAATTACATGCGTTATTGTTTGGATCTGAAATGTCCCCCAAAAGATAGACTGTGTTCTGTTCTGACAAGGTTCAGAGGTAGAACTTTTAGGAAGTGATTGTATCATGAGATCTTTAACCTCATTGGTTATCAACCCATTTGATGTACTAATAATTTGAATGAACTGCACGGGGTGATAACTACAGGCAGGTGGGGTATCTGGAGGAAGCAGGTACCTGGATGTGTGTCCTTGGGGACTATACCTTGTGCCTGACACCTCTTTCTCTCTCTCCTTCCTGGTTCCCATGAATTGAGCTTTCCTCTCCCATGTCTTTGAAGCTGCCTTGATTCTTCTTTCTTGGATTCAGCCAGCCATAGACTGACTTCTTTGAAATCATGGTCAAAAATAAATATTTCCTTCTGTACATTGTCAGGTATTTTGGTCGTAGCAATGAAAAGCTTACTAACAAAGATGTATAAAACAATTTGAGTAAATCTCTGTTCTGTTTGAATTAAATAATATTTATAGTGTTATGTGCTTCCTAAGATTAGGATTTGATATGTTTCTTGACACCAAAATGACAGACTCTTGCAAATGTTCATTTAGAAAGGTATTTTGCAAATTATGCTTGTGCCTCCGTTCATACAAAAATGCACTTCTGTGGTTATCTTGTGCATGTGAGTGTGTTATGCATGTGTGCACATTTGCTAGTATCTTTTTCTGAAGTGCAGATGGATGTGGAGATGGGGCAATGAGGTGACCATTAGTTCCTGGTCCTCTGCACTGTGGCCATCAGAGATCACATGCCACATCCCCCATTGTGCTGGAAACATGTAGAAAAAAAATACTAACCAGTACTCAGTCAATCATGATTGTGTGGATTACAATTAATAAAAGATGTTGTGTTCAACGTCCAAAGGAGCAAGGGTGCCAGGAGCAGCTGGGGCCTGGCCCAAGATGGGGGCTCTTAGTAGCCTGACAAATAAGTCATGATTCCCTTTCACAGCTGGCTTGCTTTGCTGGAGGTATTTGGTGAGAGGACTTTGCCATTGATCAGTGTTCATGCACTTTATTATAAAAATTCAGTGTGTGAGTGCATGGTTGTGTAAGGAAGGCAGAGATGAAACATGAAGAATAAAAACAAATAAATTAGGAACATCCCATTTGGAATGGAGGTATGGGTTAACTGTGCAAATCTCATCAGCCACCTCTGACCAGGGAAGGGGACTGCGATAGCAGGTGTTTGGGGGCCACCCCTTGGAGTGCCTCCTTGGCCATGAGTTTCTTGAGCTTTGGAGAGGACTCCAGGTACTTGCTGTATTGCCCAAGGCAGCCCAAGGAAAGCCAGAGTCAGGGGACAAGTGAGTATTGCTGACCTTCTTAAGACTACCAGGAGGCAGAGGAAATGGTAGGGGCAGGTTCCAGAGTCTGTGGAAAATAAACCCTCAGTAAATGGTGGGACAATAATCACTTCATGTAATATAATTTTTATAAGCTATCATGTCTTTGAGATTGTAATGGTCTACGATTTTGTCTTTATCAGGTTGAGGTAACCCCCTGTTTGTAATAAACGTGGTATATGAACAGACTCAGGCCAATAAGAACTCTCTCTGGCATTTAGTATATTATTAAAGGTGGAATCACAGCACTTGACCTTACCATTTATTTGCTCAAGATGGCGAAACAAACGCTTAGCATCATGATGCACATCACTTAGTGCAGCTCTGTAGTGGGTCAGGCCTCAGTTTCTCTGGCTGCATCGATTTTGTTTTAGTCAGTGTTTCTTCTGCTCCCTCTGAGCAGCCCCAGCAGAGCGCTCTGGTGAAGATGCTGTGGCAGGATAGCTGTGGGGTCCAGGTCTTTTCCCTCCCATGGAGTCCTCTTCACCTGGTGCTGCTGCAAACTGTCTGAGGCGTCCAGAAGGCACTCCTGCCCGCGCCTGGAGGGGTGACTTGCAGAGAGATTGATTAGCATCCAGAAACAGCTGTGGGAATATGCTGGCTGGTGCTTCCGTTTGGCCTGGTGAAGAGCTAAGCTCAACTGGTTTTAAGTCCCAGGACCCCTGACTTCACCAGTCTGTGGCTGGAGTGAAGGATGTTCCATTTGCCTGTGAATGTGCTGAGAGGTTAGAGAGACTCTCCTTGAGGCAATGTTTCTTTGAGGAGGAAGAGCTCTAGTCACTTTGGACCTTGCTGGATGATTCTAGGAGCTGCTGTTTGGCTGGTTCACATTCTACTGCCTGAAATTTGAGGTCCCCTCCAGAACAAGGAAGGGGCCATGTTGACAGAATGCGGGGAGTTTGCAGCACCCTGCCCAGCACCACCCAGTTAGGTCCATTGCATCAGGAACTGCAGGCGTGTTGTGGGCAGCAGTATTTTCTAACAAGAGATGTTAGGATTGCTTTCTAGAATAGAAGGCATACTAGATAGCATTTGGAAGGAGGAAGAGACCATGGAATCGTGTCTAAGTGCTTCTGACGAAGGGAGGGTACTTGGAAAGCGTTGGAGGCGTGAGGAATTTAGCAGACAACTGCAGATGTTTCTTCCCCCTTCCTCTCCTTTGGTGTTATTATGAGAGTGGAAGGATGTGGGAGCTGTCTTGCTGGGCGCTCTGCCCCAGGCTGGCAGGGTGGATCTGGCTGGCCAAGGGGGCGCCCCTTCCTGTGCCATCCTCACGCTTCCGGAGCAGGGGCCTGGCTGTGAGCACGGATCCTTCCCTCCCCCAGCACTAGAATAGAACTGTAATTGAAGCAGTGTGTGGCGGATTGGCACAGGAGAGCTGTTTGTTCAAGTTTATCCTCTTTGTACTGCGAGGCTCCTTCTAGCTGCAAACTGCGAGAACAAATAAGGAGGCTGTTCCTCATTTTCTGTAAAAGCCCCTGAGGTCTGCACTGGCCCAGTCTGTCAAATCTATGATTTTCTCTAACTTTTACCCCAAGAAAGCATTCTTGAGCCAGAAAGTAAAGGAGAAAAAAATTCCATCACTGGTGTGATTGTTAAAAATAATTGATAAATACTGTGGACTTTGAATCAGCTCAATCTGTTATAAAAAAGGAATGGAAGTAATTATCTTCTTGTCTTTCTTTCTTCACCGGCTCATTGTTAACTCCCAAATGGTCACTTTCTCTCCATAATTCATTCAGGATGTGTCGACGCTGATAATTTTCAGGCAGGCAAATCTGGGTTTGAGTTTACATTATGAAAATGAAGGTCTTTTGCTTTCCCCTGTCACTGTTAGTTTCTTTCAGAATTCAATATCAGCTACTGTTTTATAGTCTACTGTGCCAGATATTCATTACACCGTGTCTTTATTGAATCAGGAGAATAAATCTGGAGCAGGCAAAATCATTATATATGCATAATTAGTCAGGGGGACCGTGGAACATGCGTACTGAGGTGCGCGGTGATCAGTTCCATGTAGCCCAGTCTCTGTGTTATATACTGTGACCATGAATTTGGGGTCACATTTGAACAGTCTTTGAGGACTGGCATGTGGCAGCTGGGGATAACTTGGGAATGGCCACTGGGGAGAAGTGGACATGCCTGCATTTGCACAGATTCTGTCCAACATGGAGCGCCTCCAGGACAGGGTTCAAAACTCACTCGCCTGTGTCCGGGGATTTGATTAGAGATAGAGACAGGTCCCTGCCAGCAAAACACCTTGTTTTTTTACGTTTATTTTTATTTTTACACACTGCATTTGATTCATTGTACACAAATGGGGTACAACTTTTCATTTCTATGGTTGTATACCTATAGATTCACACCACTCAGGTAGACATACATGTACCTAGGGTAATGGTGTCTGTCTCAGTCCACCATCTTTCTACCCCTGCCCCCTCCCCCCTCTCATTTCCCTCCATTCTTCTTTTACCCCCCACCCTCCACCTCCATTGTATATCATCATCCACTTATCAGAGAAAACATTCAGCCTTTGACTTTTTGGGATTGGCTTATTTCACTTAGCATGATATTCTCCAATTCCATCCATTTTCCTGCAAATGCCATAATTTTATTCTTCTTTATGACTGAATAATTTCCATTGTGTATATTTACCATAGTTTCTTTATCTGTTCATCTATTGAAGGGTCAAAATACCTTGTTTGATGAGCCATGGAATGTGATCCACAGAATTCTAAGATAGCCCAGGCTTCTGCTCCCCTGGTGAACATACCCTGCAATATCCCTCTCCTTAGTGTGAGCAGGACCTGCGAATATAATGGGGTATCAGTTCTATGATAAGATATCCTTACATAATAAAGAAGTGGATTGTGCAGTTGTAATAAAAAACCCCAGCCTGTTGAGGGAGATGCTCCAGGGTACATTTGAACTAACCCTGTCAATATTCAGAATGGTTGTAGCAGGTCCTATCCTGTTGAGTTTTGAGTTTCAAACTTCCATGTTGCCAAGAAAGCCATGTGGCAGCAGCCTCCAGCTCCAAAGAGCTTAGTCCTACCAAACAAGAGCTTCACTTTGCCAATAACTACTGACTTTGGAAGAAGATCCTGAGGTTTAAAGGAGATCTCAGCCCCAGGACAGTGAGATCCTAAAGAGAGGATCCAACTATGCTATGTTTGAACTTCTGATCCATGAGAACTGTGACATAATACCTATGTATTGTGGCTGGACCAGAAAGACTCTGATATCATTATTGTATGTCTCAGTTCATGGGAGTTTGTTCGATAGCAATAGACAACTAATATCAGGAGTGCACTAGTTTCCTGTTATTGTTGTAAAAAATCACTGCATACTTCATGGCTTAAAAATGCAAACTTGTCATTTTGGATGTCAGGAGTTTCAGCCTTGCGCTGAAATCAAGATGGTGGCTGGACTGGTTCCTTCTGGAGAGGATAGAGATCTGCATGCTTGTGTTTTCCAGCTTGTTGTGGTTACTGTGTTCCATGGCTCATGGCCCTTCTAATTATAAAGCCAGCAATTCATCATTCTGACCTCCTCTTCTTTACATTGTTCTCTTGGTTCTAATTCTCCTTTCTCCCTCTTCCACACATAAGAGCCTTTATCATACACTGGAAATTTTCCCATCTCAAAGTCAACATATTAGCAAAAACATTCTACCTGCAACCTCGGCTCCCCCCAACATCTTTGCTCCGTCTACCAAGATTTGTTCACTGTTGTTGTTGTTGTGGGATGGGGAGCTATGCATGAGCCTGCTGATGGCATTGGCAGGGGCCTGGTGGGTGGTCCCTTTCTCAACCTGGTAAGTTGTGACTTCCAGAAGGCAGATCATGCCTAAGTATCCCAGAGACAGTAGAAATACTAATTTCCCCCCTAATTTTCCACAAATGGTATTAATAGAATTTGCTTTAGATACATGTTGTGTGATGCTCATTTTCCTTCACATTTGTTTCACAGAGAGGGCTCTGTGCCATTTTGAACCTGTGTGTTAGTTGGACTGAAAGCTTTGGAGATGGTACAGCTGCTTTTAGAAAGCCCGTGTCCTTGTCCTTATTATAAACCATGGGACAAAAACATTGCCCACTGCATGTGCATGGGCCTCACTGCTGGGATCACACATTTGTGAGCGTTGTGTCCCTGTAACTAACACACCTGCTAAGAACCACATGGAAAAGGATAGATTTATTTTGGCCCAAGGTTTCAGAGGGCTTAGTCCATGGCTAGCTGGATCCACTGCAGGAACCTCATGGTGGAAGGGCATGGCAGAGGAAAGCTGCTTAGCTCATGGCAGCTGGAAAGCAGAGAGTGGTAGGTGAAGAGTCCAGAGAAAAGAGAACCTTTCGAGACACACCCCTTCTTACTTTCTCCTTCCCGCTAGATCTCACCTTTCAGTAGTCCATTCAGCTGTCAGTGGATTAATCCACTTGATGGATTGACCCACTGATGATATCAGAGTCTCCCTGATCCAACCATTGCCTAAAAGTCCCACCTCTGTATTATTACTGGACAGGGGACCTTGTTTTCTATATGTTAGCTTTCGGGAAATTCCAGATTCAGACCATTCCAGATTTAGAACTTAACAGATTAGTTCTAACTTCATGTTTTTCTAACCTTAGTGTCTCTCCTTCATTACTATGTCTCTTTTCTTTTCTTTCCTTTCCTTTTCTTTTCTTTTCCCTTTCTCTGAATCTTTGAATTATATTTGTATTTCATATTTTTCCAAGGTGTGTTTGTCAATAACCTTGTTTTGGGGAGTGAAATTCAGTTAACCTTGATTTCAGGTCTTGTGGAGTGTTAGAGTTGGAAGGAAGTGAGATGGGAACTGAGCATCCACACTTTACTTAACAGGTTCCTACATTCCACAGAGGTGAAGGGACTTGGCACTTGTCAATCAGCTGTCTTCTTCCTTGTCTAGGACATCAGTTTCTCTCCATTCCTCTTAATCCAGTTTCATGACTCTTCTTACTTTGTCCTGTGCAGGGATCTGGAAGTCTGTAAGCGTCCCCACGTTCCTCAGTGTCCCTCAAGAACACTGTCAAACAATAAATCATTAAATAATCAGTAAGATACAGGAAGAACATGACTTGGGATTTAAATGCTGTGTACACTAGAGTTCCCACCCTCAGCACAGCTGGCATTGTGGTCTGGAAGAGTCTCTGTCACTCATCATGTGCCACACAGCATTCCTGATCTCTGCCCACTAGATGAATGGTCCCACCCCTCCTCCAGTTCCCTCGACCTAGACTTCCTCCAGCCGTAGCTAGGTATCCTCTGGAGGGCAAAATCACCAATGGCTGATGGTGGATATGAGAAATTACATTTTCATAACTCATTTTAGTAATTAACATAGTTTCCCTTCTAGAAAATGGCAATAATAATGATATGTACCCAAGGGATGAATTGTGGGGATTAAACAAGACTTTCTAAGTGGTTTTAAGGTGCCTGGAAGCTCTCAAGGCCTGATAACTAGTATTATTAATGAAGAGTTCAGTTAATGAAGAACTTGTTTACATTAATACACATACACATGAAATTATTGATTTTTTCAAAAAATTGTTACAGTTTTGAGTAAGTGGAACGATGTATCCAGGATTTGGAAGTTGAGGGATGAGCATTGCTCTCATGGTGGTTTACTCACCTTAGCAAGCTACGTTTATATGCAAACTAAAAATCAGTTTGCCTTTTGAATTCTTACTTCTGTTAACTTTGGGAGCAATCAATTTGCAAAATTACCAAAGTCTTGAGCACCCACACTTGTACAGGAGGTAGCTGGACTTGGAGTGTCGTGTTCAGAGTGTGGTCCCTGATGTGTTTGGAGGCCAGGGACACCTGGGTGCAACAGGTGAGAGTTCTCTCACAAATGCCCTGGTGTCCCTGAGGGCAGAGGCACTGTCCAGCCAAGTGGGCAAGAAGCATCAAGCCAAGTGAGTCTGGGCTCTGCAGGTGGCCTGCACCCTGGCCAGGTGCTGTGTCTGAATGTGCTTCATTTTCTCACTGGCGGGGAATGGCATTGGCTCGTGGTCTTGAAGGCACCTCTCCAGGTCCTGCTGTTCTGTGATTTATTGAACAGAATCAATGGATGGTGTGCTATTTGCAGTGCTTGGTGTGTCCATTAACAACTGAATTGAACCTGTCAGATTTGACCTATCAAGTACAGGAATATCTGCTACAATAGGTACAAAGTAAAAATCAGAGTCTGCACTTAGGGGCCCTTGGGCTTGTCGGTATACAAAGCCCAGGTAGAAGCGTTGCTTTTGACGTGAACTATTTTTCCCTATTCCTACATGGTCTCCCTCCAGAAAAAGATACACATTAAGGGAAGCTGTTTCAAAATCCTGTGCCTTAGGCCTCTGTCAGTCCATACCAGGGTACAGTCACCCACTTCTACAAATGGCTAGATAGTATTTTAGATTTTGCTGTCTAAAAAGAAGAACCAAGGATATGATGTAGCTTCTTATGTAACAAAACAGAAAACACATATCTGTAAAATCTTTACTGACAGTATAGAAATATTAAAAAAAATTCTTAGCTAGGGACCATTCCAAAATTGGCAATGGAGTGGATTTGGCCCACAGGCCACAGTGAACAGTGAAATCTGCCCAACAGGTCTCAAGAACCTTACTGCTCACATTTTGTCTATTTCTTTTTCTTTTCTGAGTAGAAATTCCAGATACATCAAACTTCATAACCTTGCTCCTCCGGTGAGACTCTAATGGGTGGGTCCCTTGCTCTGGTTGTTCACAGCAAGCAGCTCTGGGCAGCTCTCAGGCAGGCTGAGAATGTGCTCCGGAAGTGAGCACTGGGCTTCCAGGCAGCCATGACTCTCCTCTGCCATCAGGACCACTCACCACCTCCTTTTTGGCCAGAGTCTAGAGAGTCGTTATTGTTTCAATGAACTTGTGGAATCTTTCTGCTCAAGTTTTATGTCATCCATTTCTGAAAATTTTCACATCCATGTTGACTGGCAATATTATTGAGTTAGAAGTTTCAGAACCCAAGCTCGGGATCAGTAATTCCCTGGGAACAGTCGAATACTCATGGCTGTGATTTAGTCCAAGGAAAGATAAAAGCAAAATCAGCCAAGAGAAAAGGCACATGGGCATAGTATGGGGAAGCTCGGCAGGAGCTCCCAGGTCTTCTGTGGAGCCACGGAGATGCTCCTAGCTCTCCACCCCCAAATGTGAAGATCTGCAGGTATCTACCAGAGGTGGTTGGTGCCTGGTGATTGCTGGGAGCTGGTCACACAGGCACCTCTGTCTGGAAGATACTAAAATTCCAAGATCTGAAGGAAAACAGGTGCTCCTCAGAAACTGCCTTGCCTGCATTTTAGACAGTGACCCATTTTTAATAGAGTGGTGGGAAAATCTGAAATA